>JAXCGZ010000427.1:37500-70266 GCA_037179515.1 Halocaridina rubra | reverse complement strand
AAGATGCCCACTAGGGGGCAGACAAGAACATTCATAATGCCCTTTCAGTCTCCTATTTTATTGTGCCTCATTTATCTATAAATATCTCCAAATATAAGGAGCATCAAACATATATATATATATATATATATATATATATATATATATATATATATATATATTGGCATTTATTATCGTACTAGGAATCTACAGTGTTACCAAGCCAATTTTCACCAATTTCCCTTCTGAGCCTAAATTTATCAAGCTTAAATCCATTACCCATTACGAGTTCTGGTTTGATCATGAATTTTTAAAACTATTAATTATCACCCTTGTAATGACCTGTCAGATGTGAAGGGATTATAAAAGATGTGTAATGAATATCCAGCTCTCTGCTGGGTTTTAATATACCTCTGCATTACTCTCATGATGTCTATTCCAAAAATTCTCCTTAGATCTTATTATTATTTTTATTATTATTATTATTATTATTATTATTATTATTATTATCATCATTATTATTACGAATTTGTAATTAAACCATTGTTTTTACAATAAATAATGTAGTTTTGGTGAATGAACACGAGTTAATTAAAGATGTATCTCTCTCTCTCTCTCTCTCCAACATTCTATTCTACCCAACCCCCTACACTCTCTTTATCCCAGCCAACTAGGGAGGGGCACTGTACACAGTTATTAAAGTAAATAAACCAACAGATGTACAAACAATGATGAGCCCCAGCCAACTAGGGAGGGGCACTGTACACAGTTATTAATGTAAATAAACCAACAGATGTACAAACATTGATGAGCCCTTAATAATAATAATAATAATAATAATAATAATAATAATGATAATATGCTCCACAATCATCATCAAAGGAAAATTATTGTTGCCAATAATAATAATAATAATAATAATAACAATAATAATAACAGCTAAGGAGAATTATTGGAATAGACATCATGAAAGTAATGCAGAGGTATATTAAAACCCAGCAAAGAGCTGTAGATTCATTACACATCTTTTATAATCCCTTCACATCTGACAGGTCATTACACTCTCCATCTCTGTTTCTCTTTACAGCCTGATAAAGGCTGTTTTATTTTATAATTTTTTGGCCCATCCTGGTGTCACGATAATCTTTAAAATTTTTTTTTTTTTATTATTATTATTATTATATATATATATATATATATATATATATATATATATATATATATTTATATATGATATATATACCCCTCGATACGGTGCATATCGCGATAGGTGAATTGGGATATAGCGAGGGATCACTGTATATGAGTGTGACACCGGGACAGGCAGAAACTGCCTTAATCAATAAAGGCCCGGGCCCGAGAAAATACCAAGATGAAGGAAAAGAAAAAGGTTAAGGAGAAGGCAGAGAAGAGGTAATGTCACACAAAGGAAAACGACATACAGAAAAAACAGTCAAAGTACAGAGGACCCAGAGAATATAGAGGACTAGGCCCTGAGATGACGATAGATCTGCTTTTTGAAGGATGATAGGTCATAAGAATTAGGAAAGACAGAAGGAAGAAGAGAGTTCCAGAGTCTGGAGGTAGATGGGAAGAAGTAGTTGCTGCTCGACCAATCTGCGAGCTACAAATCTCCACACAGTACCCGTGAGATGAGGCCGCTTGGCGAGTGTTACACGGCCTCGGCAGTGGGGGAGGGATGCAACTCGGCAATTCATCAGAGCAGCGATGGAAGTAGTAGCGATAGAATAGAGAAAGGGAAGATACCTTACGGCGAAGAGAGAGAGAATCCAGATGAGAAGTAAGAGAAGGATTATTAATGAGTCTGACTGCCTTAGATTCAACCCTATCAAGGATATAAGTATAAAAAGAAGCACCCCAGATATGTAAGCAGGGAGGGATAAGACCTTTATAAATTTTAAGTAACTGTAAAGAGGAAAAGTAATAACGAAAATGAAACAAACCCCAATATTTGGTATGAAGATGTAGAAATTTGGATTATGTGATTCCTCCAAGACAAGTTAGAGGCTATATGGATTCCTAATATGTTGATAGAATTAAGAGGGTAAATTTCGTTAGTTTCAAAGACAATAGGCTTATCAGGAGGAGAAGAAGATAGAGATAGCCAGAAACTGTGTCTTGGAGGCATTGAATTTAACTAAATTTTGAGTGCCCCACTCAGACTCTCTCTGCAAATCGGAGTTGAGAGTTGAAGAAAGAGTGATACAAGACTGATTACGAGTAGCAGATGAAGGTTGGGAAGAAAAGGCAGAGGAAAGTGAAGAGTAGAATCATCAGCAAAGGCATGGAGAAGAGAGGAAGATGGGGATTGTAGAAGATCATTGATGAAGAGAAGGAACAGAGTAGGTGAAAGAACAGAGCCCTGTGGGATACCATTGGTAACAGAGAGAGTGCTAGATTTCGCGCCATCAACAACTACAGATATAAAACAGTCAGTAAGAAAACTGGAAATCAGAGAACAGAAAGAAGGGGTAAAGCCAGAGGCAGGGCGTTTGGCCAACAGAGCTTGTGCCAGACTATGTCAAAAGCCTTAGAGATATCAAGGGCGATGACAAAGGATTCCCCATAGTTCCTCAGAGAGGATGACCATACATGAGTAAGATAGGACCGGAGATCACCAGTGGATCTTGCCTTGCTGAAGCCGTACTGGGTATCGGAGATAGGTGAGTTATATTCAATGTGTTTCAAGAAGTGAGCATTAAGCAAAGATTCAAAAACATTAACAATAGAGGAGGTTCGGGCAATAGGTCGGTAGTTTGAAGGAATAGAGCGGTCACCCGTCTTAGGAACAGGTTGAACTAGAGTATGCTTCCAAGATGAAGGATAGATACTGGTTGGCAGAAGGAGGTAAAGAAGACGGCAAAGCACGGGAGCCAGTTCATCTGCAAACTCCTTATGGAACCTTGCAGGGATACCATCGGGACTAGATGCTATGTTCGTTTTTAGCGAGTGAAGAACGTTTTGCCCTTTGCGTGAAGAAAGGATAAGTGAGGGCATAGGCTTAGAGAGGGGTAAAGATTGAGGAACAGGTGTATGGAATCTTTTATAAAAGAGTTGGCAGAAAAATGAGAGCCAAAGAGAGTGGCATTATCAGTGGGAGAGCAAGCTATAGAACCATCAGAACGAATGAGGGGGAAAGCTTGAGTTACAGATATTTTTGGAGAGGTTTTTGGCTAAGGACCTGAAGCATTTATCAGTGGGAGAGGAGTTAAGGTCATCAACTTTCCTTCTTATAAAGGAAGCCTTAGACCTTCGAATCTGAGCAGTACAGCAGTTCCTAGCTACAATAAAAGCAGAGCGAGTTAAATCGGAAGGAGAGGCTTGGTAAGATTGGTGTGCCTGATTCCTGGCCTGGATAGCCATGGAGCAGGCATGGTCAAACCAAGGTTTAGGGGGAGCAAAAGTTTTTGTAGAAGAGGGGATGTGCACCTCCATTCCTGCGGTCATGATCTCGGCAACTTTTAGAGCTACCTTATTAGGGTTGCGTGACCGGTGGCAGTAGTCATCCCAAGGGAAGTCAAAGAGGAAGTTACACAAATTATCATGTTGGGTACGCTCAAAGTGCCAAAGGTGGCACTGAGCAGGAGGGATTGGTGGAGGGGGAGCGAAAATGGAAGAGCTTGAGATCATAGAGTTGTCAAATTTACTAAGAGGGGAAAGCACAGAATAAGAGTAGTTTGAAGGGTTAGAAGTGAGAAGTAGGTCAAGAGTGTTTGCTGTATGTTCGTGACGATTAGGAACATGAGTAGGATGTTTGATAATTTGCTCCAGATCGTGAGTAATAGAGATAGCAAGGGCCTCTTTTCCTCCCACATCAGTGTGAGAAGAATGAAGCCACTCACTGTGGTGTGCATTGAAGTCTCCAATGTAGAGAACTTCGGCATGTGGGTGAGAAAATAGCAAGGACTCATGGCACGAGGACAGATATTCAAAGAAAGATGCAAACTTGGTGGAGTTTGGAGAACAGTAGCAGAAACAAAGGAAAATAGTGGTAGTGGAGAGATAGACTTTTAGCCAGACAACATCAAAGTCAGGGGATTCGAGGTTCATGAGCCTCGTGACAGGAGTGTTAATGTTGCAGTAGGCTCAGACCCCACCTTTGGAATGAAAACGAGTATACATATAGCGAGAGATTTGAAATGGGTCAGTGGAAGCATGTATAGACAGCTGAGTTTCAGATAGGAGAAGGTTAGGGAGGAAAGTACCCAAGTGCTTTTCCACAGACGATTCTACTTACGAATAGACTTCTGAAACCTAACTCGTATGGGAGTGTCTGTAATAATAAATAATGTATAGCAGCAACCTATTATATATGCACTTGACATCATCATCATCAAAGCATTTGTCTTCTCCCTTCAGAGGCTCTCACAACGATCAGTCGTCTACATATTGTTCTATTCCCTCTGTCCTCCTCCATCACACCTTCCTGTCCTCCCTCACCACATCCATAAACCTCCTCTTTGATCTACCTCTCCCCCTCCCACATTGCACCACCATCGTCAGCATCTTTTTTCTAAGATACCCCTCATCCCACCTCAGCACATGCCCAAACATGCATTGCACATGGCACCAGAAATTATTGTACCTGTATACAGAACTCAAACCTAAATGACAATAATGTGTAAGGGATTTCTTTACCTGTCGAAAATTTCCAGATAATCATCTTATTCTTTGGAAACCTTCCATACCCTGTCAGAATTATATTAAATGAAACTCTTTCGCGTACTGTACTATCAATTGTGGGTAACAGATTGGTACTATTGTACTTTTAACTTTCTCTTAGTAATTTATTATCTCCAAATGATAGGTCAATGTTCCAGTTGATGCAGGCACAAGGTCAGTCGTACAGAAAGCCTTAGTGGCTGCAGCCTTCTCTGTCGCTCCACGATCTCAAGTTTCCCACGGAGATCGCCATTATATAGCCGAATATTCTTGCTGTCCTCCGCCCCTTCTTATTCCTCTGCTCTGCTCTGTGGAGGTAAGTGTATTTTATCTTGCATCTTTGAATTGTCTGTAAAATTCCTTTGAATACCATTGCTTCTTTTTATTTCTTGCCTTGAAAAAGTAAGCCCAAGGTTTTGAAGTTGCTGAAATATTTGTATTGCTTTGGTATTTTGCTTATTGCAGTTGAGAATTAGAATGCTTCTGCGTATAATGTTGACAGGTTGAAAACAGATTTCAAGAATACTATAATGCTCTCCATTTGTGAGTAGTCATAACCTTACTCTTAAGTGCCCTATGTATACAAAGAAAGTTTATGGTCTTAATAAAATTTTCCTCACATGTACTTTGTTTTGGAATATCAGGAGGCAGTCATCAAGAGAAAAAATTGTTATATATTCATAGAATATTAGAATAATTTGCAGTTGTCTTGGAAATTATTGCTTGCACTGGAAGAAGCTCATTATGCCATTACATCTGCTTTGCTAGCATTTTGGGATCTTGTAAAGAAGAGTAACCTCAGGGGTGCTCTAGGGTAGTTTATATATACGAGGCAAGTAACTTGACGTAACTTAACAAACAGTTTACAGGGTAATTTAAGTTGACATGGAGTTCTTGGGGTTACCATTCATTCCAAGATCCACTTTGAGTATTTGCCATGACATGTTGGTTACACACAGCCTCCACAGGTATGAGCACTTGACCCTTACAAATAATTGTAATGTTGTAGGTTGGTGTTTTTATTTACTATGCGGTAAATATGGGAGATGTGGGCCCTTATACCCCTGTCCCTTGGAAATCTCCCCTTATATATGACCCTAGACGACGTATGGAAGCTTGGAGATTCATCTCCTATATGTTTCTTCATGCTGGGTATGTGCTTTTTTGTCTTATCTTAACATAATTTATCATGTAATACATGTTTTATATGTACATCAACAGATTGGTAATATATCGTGATATAAATTTCTTACTTTCCCAATGTAATAATCAGCATCTGTTTTTTCAATATTAGATGGATAGAAATTATATTAAAAATAATAAATATAATAAAGACAACCTATCATTACCGTGCTGCAATATTGTGACGGTTTGTTAACCATCTGTTTTGCTAAGAACATGTGTACTAGTGTGCTATGTTTTTTAGTGTTTTTGAATATACAGTACTTCATAATGAACAGAACTGATATCTAAATTTATTACGAAATATGTATATTTTTTTTGATTCAGATATGTACATCTGCTTTCAAAAATAAAATGATTTTGATATTTATTACAATTAAAAGTTTTTTAATTTTTCAGATATGTACATCTTCTGTCAAATGTGATGGTAGCATTATTTGTGGGGATTCCATTAGAAATGGTACACCGTTGGTGGAGATTGTTCATCTTATATGTAGCTGGTGTAGTTGCTGGCTCCTTAGCAGCATCCATGTTTGATCCACATGTAAGTTTTTACTTGAACTCAAGCAGATGTAGTATAATAGAGCCACCTCTTCTTCAGTACATTTTCTTCGAAACTTTTATTATAATATTGTGATTATGACAGTTGTTTATAAAACTGTAGATGGGTTGTTTTACTTTGATTACTGTGCTCTGTTTGATATTTATATCAACATACTCATGTAATGTGGACCGGTAAGACCTGACAGAGTAATTTAAAATTACTTTGAAGTGGCTCGTATTATCATAATAACTACTATCATGTATAAGGGCACAATCCCCCTCGTTAGGTGGCAGAGGCATGCATTTACCTGAAGCTAATATACTTCAATCACTTCTCTTAGCTCCTTGGGTATAAAGGACTGCTACAATTCCCTCCCTCCACACCACCCTGCTTGGGTCATACACAGGGTGAAAGGGCAGGGACATTTGGCCTTGAGGCCAAATAAAAATAGAGTAACTGTATATGAATGTCAATATAAATACCCTTTACCTTCTTTTGCAGTTTTGTCTTTAAACTGGCCGCCTGAGTAGCTCTATATGTAAAATGCATTTTGTTCTCTTTCCAGTTCTTGCTCCCCTTTTTATAATTTTAGCTCTTGTAAGAACTATAATTTGTTGATTGGACATGATTTACAGCTTATCTTGATGAATATCAATGACTAATCATGTCTTGGATATGAGGCTGGGGAAGTCTGAGCCCTGGTTCTGGAAATTAGTATCAGTACTTGTGTCATCATACTCATAATGTAAACCTTTCATAAGTGTAACTGTTTGTGAAAAAATATTTATGAATATATTGAGATAGATGCAACTTTTTGCACTGTGTTTTGCTTTCTTTGGTGTAACCACCTTCCTGACCTTTCCTTAGCAGGAGTAGGGAGTACTTATGAAAATAAAAATAAGTTAAAAAAGATAAATGCTGTTTATGTTTTCTTCCAGTCCTACTTGGTTGGTGCCTCTGGTGGATGCTATGCTTTGATTGCTGCCCATTTAGCCAATGTTATTATTAATTGGTCTGAAATGCCTTTCAACTGGGTACGGCTGTTAGTCCTGGGCACTCTGATGGCTACTGATGTTGGAGTCTTTGCCTATATTACTCTTACGAGCACAAGTACAAGGGTGAGTTAAATTTTCTCATGTTTTCAGTCATTTCTTATTTTCACTCATTGTCATAGAGTTTTTGACTTTATATATACATATCTCTGACCTTTCTTGCCAGTTTACCACATTTCCTTGAAGCTGCTTTAAATATTTTTTTATGAGCAGCCTAATGTTTAGTGGTGGTCTCGAACCCACGTTAGTTGTTTCCTGACTCGCGTACTGTACCACTAAGCTACCGCAGTCCCCATGTGAAGAAGGTAAAAACTTAGCAATACAAGTAGTATAGTGATTTCAGTAAAGGCATGCCTTATTTTCATATTTTTCTTCCTCAGGTAAGTTACATCGCTCACCTTGCTGGATTTGTAGCAGGCCTCCTTCTTGGAACGGTGACGCTACGTAACCTGAAGGAGCATCGTTGGGAAATCATCTTGAAGTGGACTTTGCTTGCAGTATTTATTCTTCTAATTGCTGCAGCCATTACCATTCAGATCGCTTTCCCAGATTTAGTGGATTTGTATCCACCAATGCCAGAGAAAACTGCTCCTCTTCAGCTTGGCACTGATATGTAACCACAGATAAACAATTAATCATGCACTATGCAATATTGTACTGATTACTGATAGTACAAGTAAAGGTAGGAAAAAGAAGTCTTACGCAGTAAGTACAATAAGTATGTTTTGAATTATGGGACCATTTCCTGTGACTTCACATTATAAATTATAATGCTGTATTGAATCCCAGCATATTCTTCAATGTTAATGTTCATATCTTTGCACAGATCTTAATCCACAAACTGAGAATCTCATACCAAAGCTTAAAGACACTTTGAGTCTTTAATTGTCTTTAAAAGAATCTGAAATCTCTCCATTTAAAAGAGAGAATAGAAATAAAAATGGTTCTTCATTTAAATCAACCTCTTTCTCATATTATCTAAATTAGTTGAATATTTATTATGCATAATTAGTCCCCATTTGAATGGGGGTGGACACAGACATGTTAGAGCTGGGAAATTAAGGCTGGATGCCCTTCCTATCACCCTTTGGTGGGATTGAACCTGCTTTAGTCGCTTCCTGACTCGTGTGCTCTACCCCCAAAATCCTTCGTTTTACGTGTCATCTAAGTTAGCGAATATAATCAGCATTATAGGTATTTATATATATTTTTTACATGACTAAGTTTTATATACATTATTATATGGATACTGTCCACTTTAAAATGTAAATCAGCTTTTTTTTTTATGAGTGAGACCGGAACAGACAAAGAAATTTGCCCTCATTGGGCCCGAGCACCAAGGATATGCTTAAAAGTGCCTTATACACACTGCCTTCAATATCAGAATTGAAATGGTTATAAGCAATAGTTCCCTCTTTCTTTTAGTTTTATAGTTCTTTTATTTTATATATACAGAATATAATTTTAATCTTTTTAATTTTCTCAGGAAGAAGATCAAAGCTTTAGAGCATTTGAAGATTTTCATACATTTTAAATTAAATATTTCTTATATTTTAAACTACGTATATCATTATGTGGTATACTTTTCATCCTTATGGGTGATAAGGATATTAGAAATGATTGTCCATCTTTATGAATCTTAATACTGTATATATGTATGTATGTAAGTAATGTATGTATGTTGTTTACAAACAAGCACTGCATGTACGAACATCACACTGCTTAGTACAGTAATGTACTTGTAAAGGATATGTGAATGACTTATGGTTTTTATTTTAAATTTTTATAAGGAAATACAAATGAGAGTGGACTTGCCTTCCACAGTCCTATGGAAGTCTCTTCATTTCCCATATAAATTTTTATCTATGGTTAAAATATATTTGAATCCTTTACCGTAATTCATTATGTATAGTCACTGCTATATTTTTTATTTATTTTTATGATACTGCTTTAATAACTATTGAAGGGGTAAGTTGGGAAGTCATTTAAAATACATATTTGGTGTTTGAGAGCCGTAAAATAATTATGGCTTCAAGTACTTTAAAAAAAATTTAGCTTAGTATTATTTTCATTTTAGGTTTGAAATATAATCAAAAGAGTGTCAGAGAGGCATAAAATGATTTGTGTACTTTATTGCATAATTCTGTTTTTAGGGTATTTAAGGGATATTTATTAATTTATAAGTATTTTTTTTTATATACTAACTTTTTCAGTACCATAGTTATATTTCCTGTCTCAATGTACATAAGTTCTTCAGGTTTGTAAGAGTATATATCCAGCGAATGTTCAGATGTATGGAATAATTATACTTGGTTTGAAATTCTGGTAACCATTAAAATTTAATCATACCCGTATGAAAAAAAAATTTTAAACCAGAAATCGTACCCTAGAATTCCATGATACAAGTATTTATTAGTTCAGAAATATGGTAGTAGTTAATGTGTGCAGTATTTGCTTTGAAAAACACTTTACAGTTTTTGAGAGCAATATGCTTTAGATTTCTCGAATTTGCTATTGTGGCACTGATTTTGAAAGTTTAGTTTCATCTTTAGTACTGGCCTATTTGCAAACTGCATAAAGTTTCATAGATCTCAACTGGTTAAGCATTACAGGTAAAAATAGTAAATGAATATGGAACTGACAGCTAGAGATGACACTTGAATATGGGACAAGGGAAAAAACTTTTTTACTGAGTGATTGGCTTGGTCTGACTGAACGAGAAGCCAGAATTAGAAATTTTGAAGCAAGACAACATTTCCAGGTGACAGGTAAATATGGGATGGGGAAAAGACTTTTTCTGGCTGATTGAGTTTGTCTGATTGATTGAGGAGCAAGAATCATTTCCTGGTTACATGTGAATATAGGACAGGGAAGAAAAGCATTTTACTGGCTGGTTGAGCTTGTCTGATTGAACAGGGAGCTGGAATTAGGAATGACTTGCATGATGTCTTGTCTAATATAATGCTCTGAAAGGGATGAAGACTCGACTGAAGCCATAGGGTTTGAATTATAAATCCATATTTGATTATATAAAAATCTGTTATTGCTACTGTATCACTGAACTGTTGAGAAGAGTTCTTTTTGTTACCCTCCTGTTGCTTGGAAACTTAAATCTGCAGTCGCGTTCATTGATGCTATTTGGTCTACAAAATAACTTTTCGGGAGATTGAATCATCTTGAACATGTTCTTCAAATGTTTTATTTCCATTGTGAGTCATTGTATTATGGAAGCTGCACCTGATGTATCATACCACAGAGGTATTGAGGTTGCTTTGTTATGCCTGGAATAACCAGCATTGAGTGACACATGAGTTGGTGCAGGTTATATAAGACTGTGAGCATTACAGGGCACCAGTTATTACCTCGTACATGCCAGGGATTATGTTTTAGGAATGGAGTGGTATATAATGCATGTCTGGTCATTATTTTGTGTATTGGAGCATTCTCCTTTACTGTGTTTGTCAACAGTATGTGTTAGGAATGGTGCGGTATTGATGCTTGTCTACTCGTTATTTTGTGTATTGGAAAGGTGACCAATCTGTTATGCTGTGATTGGAAGGAATTTGTGCTAGGAATGGAGTGGTTTTTTATGCTTGTCTGGTCTTCACTTCGTGTATAAAACAGATCATTCTGTTAAACTGTGTTTGGCAGGAATTTTTGTTAGAAATAGAGTAGTATTTGAGGCTTATTTGGTTATTATTTTGAGTATTGGAGAGGTGACCATTCTGTTATGCTGTGGTTGGAAGCAATTTGTGTTAGGAATGGACTGTTTTTTTATGCTTGTCTGGTCTCTATTTTGTGTATAGAATAGACCATTCCATTAAACTGTGCTTAGCAGCAAGTTGTCTTAGGAATGGAGTGGATTTTTATGCTTGTCTGGTTTCATATTTTGTGTATAGAATAGACCATTCTGATTAAACTGTGCTTAGCTGTAATTTGTGTTAGGAATGGAGTGGTATTTGATGCTTGTCATGGTCAGTATTTATGTATTAAATAGGAAACTATTCTGCTGTACTGTGTTTAGCAGTTTTTAGCAGAGTGTAGGGTGTTTTGAAACTAGTGAGGTATCTGTTGGACAACTCTGCTTATTTTTATGCAGCGGTCATTAGCTTAGTATTTTATACGCTAATTCGTTATGTCTGTGCATGCATCATTGAGGATGGGCTTGTCAAAGTTTTCTTGTTAGAAGTTGCTTGTGAGCATCGTCTTTGTTGCCATTAAAATTGTCTATAACTTTCTGTTTTCCTTGGTATCACTTATCAAATTTTCTTTTTTGGTTGGTATCCCTTTCCTTAACATTTTGTTTTGATTGTTACCTCATACCGAATTTTCTGTTTGGGCCGGTATCCCATATAAAATTCTATGTATAGGTTGGTATCTCTAATTAAATACTTTGTATTGGTTGGTATCCCTTATCATGTACTCTGTATTAGTTAGTATCCCTTATTAAATTCTGTTTTGGTTGGTATCCCATATGAAATTCTAGGTTTTGGTTGGTATCCCATACCAAATTTTATGTTTGGTTGGTATTCTTTATAAAATTATGCTTAATATGTGTATATCATTGAATGATTATATTTAGATGGAAATAATGAAATATAGGTGGATATACTGTAATGTAACTGAGGGATGCCACTAGAGGTTGTTGGATATAACTAAGAAATGCATCTAGAGGTAGGTGGATATAACCGAGGTATGCCTCTAGTGGTAGGTAGATATAATATAACAGAAGGATGCCTCTAGAGGTAAGTGGATATAATATATCTGAGGGATGCCTCTCAAGATAGGTGGATATAAGTGCAGGATGCCCTCAGAGGTTAAGAAGCCCTAAATGACTATGATATTTGTATTACGCTTGTTCAAAAGGCTGATTCTTTTGCAGATTGCAAACTCTTGCATGCAGTTCTAAATATGAAAGGTAAATTTTCCTTTAATTTTAAAACAAAATATTTTGCATGCAGTTTTAAACGGATAAGAATTACTAGATTTAAAAAAATGACAATTATTGTACAGTATTCCCTACTTGACTATTAATCAGACTTTTATATATTTTTTATGACTGACACTAGAAGTATTTTAGCATTTGGGCTGGCCTCTTTTTTATGTAATGAGACTTCAGGGAAGGGGTAAATACTCTTGAATATCCTCTCTGCATTAAGACAGGAGATTGGAGCCATATTTTAATTATTTATTTCTGTATGTACTAGTTTCTTTGTATTCATTCTAGAAATTACCATTTTACCATGGAATTATTGTGTAATGATTAAGGTTTTTCAGCCTAATCGCTCCATGAGAGCCATTTCTGGTCACCCTTGTTGCCTCTTGTGTAACATATCATATAATTTAGCTTTCAAGTTTGTTTCTTCAGTTTTGTCACTTTTAATGTAGCTTGGCGTAACATTTATAGTAATAAAAAGTATGTCATTGAATATTGTAAAAATGATATACTGAAGCCTCGTTTCATTTTAGTTTCGTAATAGCTTGCTCTCCATATTTTTCCTTTCAAAAACATAACCACAAGTATTATTTTGTCATAATTATGTCAATCTCTTAATGGAGCATTTTTTTTTTCAACTTTGTTGATTGTCCTGTATTATGCAGTTATTCAGTATACAGGTTAATCTGTATTGTTTTCAGTGGGGAAACGAGTTATTTTCAAGAAGCCATGATCGCGATTTTTTAGTATGTTTACTACACAAAGCTAGAATATCAATCTAACGGAATTAATAATTTGCAAATTAATTTTTAGCTTTTTAGTTGTAAATTATATAGTTACGGTAGTAATTGTTGGCCATTTTTTGAGCAACCATAGATGACTGGCCAGCATAGATATCAGGATTTTTTTACAGTATTCTCTTATTACTATTACAGTTATCATCATTTCTGTTTATGCCCTACTACAGTATTAGTCCCCATTATTGTTTGGGTGGACACAGTAATATTCCTTCATTATTTTCACAATTATTGAAGCATTTTTATGGTTTGATTCTGGGCAATTATTTATAACTGGCATTTTATTTTTTTTAAATATATCTAAGATAAATTTCTTTGCTACTATTCAAGTAAAACCTTTTATACTCGTTTAATAGCTAGTATCTAATATTTTTGTCTAGTATCTAATAACATTTGCTAACACTTCCTGTGTACCAAGTTTAGTATTGTCATTCATTTTTGAGATATACATTTTTGTAATCCTATGTTACCCATATGTCATTTGGTATATTTGGAGATTACTATTCATTATCTATGAAAAACTAGTGCTGTCATAGCCTTGTCCGTAGGATTTCAACAGTTTATAATCATTGTTTTGCGCACAAGGAATCTCAGTTAAACTTTAAGTTGCAAGTGTGGGAATCAAGTATTTGACCGAGAATTAACGATTACTTTTCAGGATAATCTACTACAGTATTTTATTATAATGTGGGATGGATGGGTGTGAGAGGGGTTTTCGTGATAGTAGTGGGGTGGTAATGCAGCTGCAGCTGTCGGGCATCACGGCAGAGGTACCTTACCCACTTACCCTGTCAGTGACCCGATTGATGTATATTAACTTTAATTGAATGTGTACTTTGACTTGGCTATCCCCAAACAAGGGGACTTGCATCCATTGTATGTGTACGTGTTGTTTTATGTAGTATACCATGTGTCTTACGCATAATATTTTACAGTATTCTCTTCAGCTGGTTATGGGTCTAATGTATTTATTATTATCATTAAGAAAAAGCTAAAATTTCTATACATGGAAATGTGATAGTAGTTTGGATATACAGTGATTACAGTGTAACTAACATTGTAGTTTATCAACAAGATATAATTTAAGATGTAAATGTTAATTTATTCATATCTGATGGAAATAGATGGATGGGTTATCTTTAATTATCTTATTTATTTACAGTAATGTATTGTTTTTCCCTTATTTTATATATATTTTTTTTTACAAATTTACTTCACATAAGTACTGTACAGTATATCTATTTCCAACAGCTGCTGATTTTTGTAGCTTGATATTTAATCTTAAATAGATATAAGAAGACTATGGATTTCTTAAAACATGAATTGCTTTTCCACTTATATCTTCAGATAAAAAGCATATTTTACCCATGGCTGGGATTTGAACCTTGGTCACATAAGCAGTGTGTCAAGGTGCTACCAGCATTATATGTTTCATACGTTCACATATATGTGTATTTCATGATCTTCATATGAATCCAATCTTATTTGGATATGCACAATATGTTGTTTGCTAACAAAGTGCATTGTTGTTTTATAGTTGTATGACATTAATGAGTTTGAAACGTGTGGCCATTATATTTGTATATTAAGATATATTTTGTAGAATCACGCTGACAGCTTTTACTGATCTTTATAATTTCATTAAGTGCATAACCTCTGCCGTCCATATTAACGCGCTGTCTTTGTAAGCATTAACATTATTTATTTATTTAGGTCCAATATTAAAGTTTATATATATATTTTCTATGGTCTTCTAAATATTTTGGTATGACCTTATGTAAAATAGTTAATGATATATGAAGAGGAAAATATAGGTTATTATGAAGCTTAGTCCACACTTTGAAAGGCTAAAAGGATACAATAATGCTCAAAATGTTCACCCTCTATTGGGCCTCATCTGGAGCTTTATTCAATAACGTTCCTGATTATGCTTAGCAGAGAATGAAATTTTTATGCATTTATCACTTCCTTTGTCTTGAAAGTGTGGATTAATCAATTTTCACTTTCAACAGGGCCTCATCAAGGTCTCTAATTCAATAAAGCTCATGATGAAGGCTCAATGGAGGGTGAAAATTTTGAGCCTTATTAGTTTGCATGGTCTTCAAAGTGTGAATTATCTTCATATTATTGTCTGTGTCATGAAAATTATGTATTAATAGATTATGTATTTTTTTCCAAAATTGTGAGGATAGGTGCCAAATAAGAAATCTTTATAAAGTGAGGCATTTCAATGACTATAGTATTAATAGTAGTGTAGTCTGTAAGGTAGAAAGACATTTGTAATCTCTATGATTGATATGGAATAGTGGTTATGGTTGATAGACTTACTGCTGTAGGGTAATGCTCTCTTAACATTTGATTAAAAGGATAATCTTTATACCTTTCTTTAATAATGATATTAACTCTATAGATAAGTATATACTCCTGTTTATTTTTGTTCAAGTATTTTATCTTTTCTTGTTCATGACGGATATTAACTTTCTAGACGTATCCAGTATGTACTTTTGATAATTTTTTTTTATTATTCTTTAGGAATATTCTTGTGTACTTGTAAGATCTGAACCAAAACGGTTTGGTTTTTCAGTACTATCAAGTGATGTAATTATGCGTTGCAACCTTTGATACGGTAAAATTTTTTAAAACTAAAGAACATCTCTACTGTATGTGAAATAGTTCTGTAGAATTTTTGCCACACATGAAGTTGAATTCATCTTAAGCAATACACAGGGCATGAGGTTTGAAAGCCCTGAGGGTGACCCTTTATCATCAAGGAACTAAGGGAGTGATCTATGTATGCTAACATCTGGTGAATGTGTGCTTTAACTTGGCCACCACCTTACAAGGAAGATTGCTGCCTCTATATATGTGCGTGTGAAAGTCTTAAGATATATCGTATTTCCCGGAAGGTGTGTTATTGTAGATCATGTATTGATGTTTTGATAATAATGGGTATAGCTAAAGAGTTGAGTGAATTTGAAAGATTGAAATACGATAATTATTTTGTATATTCTTTTCTCTACAAATCTCTTGTGATTGTATATACTGAATAATAAATATTCTAGCAGGAAAAGATCCTTCCTTATCTGTTATAAGCTAAACTGTCCTTCAAAAATCTACTAACACTTGTAGCAGCTTTTTCTGTTAAAAATGCAATATTGCCAAAATTATGTACAAGATTAATACTATGCTGTATATGCTACATGTAACATATGATCCTCAGCATCTTGGTAATTAATTTTTTTGTTCTAATCGTAACTAAGGTTACTTACATGAATGCATGTTTTACTATTTAGAAAGTTGGTTACATAATTCTGGCACTCTTACAAAGCTTTGCCATAGTTGCTTTCCGTATTTTGTAGATGTATTACGAAGAATGCAGCAACAATTTCTGTATTTTGTAGATGAATTGCAAAGAATGCAGCTATAATTTCTGTATTTTGTAGATGTATTGAGAATAATGCAGCAATAACTTTTCTTGTTGTGATAGAAATACACATTCCCCAGCTGTTTTTATAGTTAGTATAACTGAGCATAATTATATAACTAAATACTTTATTATTTTTTACGATAAAATACTGTTAAAAGGTTTGTAAATTTGCATTTTTCTTATCCTTAGTATAAAGAACTTGTATAAACAACATTTTTATCTTGAACATACCACAGATTCTTTTATTACTAAACTATTCTTGAGTGTCGAATATTTGTACTATATTTTCACGTTTTATTTACCTATAGTTGCATTTCTGGTGAAATGATTTCAAAATTGACAGGCATGAAGAAGTTTTTTTTTTTTATTTTCCTCCCCCACAAGATAATTCAAAGAAATAATAATATTGTTTTGTGTGTCTATATTAGTCCCCATTGTAGGGATGGACACAGGTTGTTGATGGGAAATTGTCTGGATGCCCTTCCTAACGTCCCATGGTAGGCTCAATCGCAGGTCTGTCACTTCCTGAATAGAGTATTCCATCACTACACTACATTACAGCGGTCCACCCAAGTTGGAGCAAGTGTTCAGTACAAACATTTGCTTTATAATTAGGTTGAAGTCAGTGTTGTTCAGGACGTTGTTTTGATACACAACAGTGAAATTCAATTCAAACGATTCTCTTCCATTTTGTTGCAAAGCTGATATTTAATGTTTCAATCTTGAAAATGAAGATTTTCTTGCACAGTTGGTCACCACGTACAAGAAGGCTCTTGAGTGCAATATTTTTCTGTACAATTCGGGGAGTCCACAATTTCCATCAAGAACAATCTAGTCCTTAAGATGCTCACATACATATAAAAACTCATCTTAATCAAAGTCTCTGTAATTAACATTTAACAAATCTTCACTTATTTCATAAGCTCTTCTGGTCCAACTGTTTCCGTTCACTGAAGAACGAACACAGACTTCATTTTCATGAATAACCTTACACTCATTTTGCAAGTTCAGAGAGAATCGAGTTCCGAATAGTAAGGAATGTTTCCACCTTGAGCTTTTTGCTTTTACTGGAAGCTACATCTTCTTCTGAACCTTCATGTCTAAGATGCACACTTTGCTTTCGGTATAATTTTTTTTATATCACTATACTCTGAATATGAACACATACTCCTAGCCTTTATTTCGTATTCACTAAATTTGTCCAATTTCCTAAAGATTGGTTTTCAGAGACCCAATAATATTGATGGCAGCATGTATGTTCATATCCTCTACAGTACTTTACTTGTTTTGTTCACTATTTCAACAATGCTATTCCAAGAAATTGTTAGTATGCTTGTTTCCAGGTTTTTCATATTCAAGCTCAATCCTTATTGCCCATAGTCTTGCATTCATTTCCTGTTCAGTGTCAGTGGATACAGAATCCAGTGCATCAAAATGTGACTACCATCACCCAGATGCTTGACCAAGACATATTATCCTAAAGATGACGCCAGAACATTCCACTAACGTGTGGCAGCAGAGAAAAAGGTATAAGTACGTTGAACTGAATCAAAGAAGTTTAAAGTGTGCAGACAACTCTGTCACTTTTACATCCACCAAGTTCAGACTGTGTCCATAATAAGGGACATTGAAAGCAAAGTTATACTTGCAATCTGGTAGAACATCCAGGCATTAGCATGCGGCTGGCTATAGCAGTTTGATGGTGGAATTTTATTCTCTGTAAGGGCAGAACAGTGTCTGCTAAATTCTTTGCTCCATAAGAAATGATAGGGATGAACTATTGAAACGTTCCATAGGTCCAAATCCTCCAATGTATGCAACATTAAATAAGACCAAATTGAATTTGAGCAGCTGCATAAATTATGCCTTGTAGATATAGAGACTCCTCCTGTCCATGGCTTGCAACTTAGTTGTTGTTGTAGCAGGAAGAAAAAAAAATTGAATATCGTTACTGAATTTCAACAACAGTATGGAGATACTTAGCAGGCTTTTAAAAGATACATGAAGTATTTTATTTGTTCATCTGTTGGAGTACTTAATAATAAATACTTCCTTGTATCTTTGCAAAATTATCAAAATAATTATCATCCACAGTCCCTCAAAAACCAAGAAGTTTTTAAAGAGATTAACAATGTCTACAGTTTAATGTCATCAGTAACAGAATGTCTTCCCATGGTTATCGACTTGTGCCTTTTATCCCAAAATACAGAGGTATGTGGCACAACTGCTTTTATTTTTGAGCACATTGTAAGGTGTCCTTTCTGGATGTATAATCATCCACCTCAGGGCATAAGGAGCCAACCTCATTATAGGCAAGTAATATAATAGAAAAAATATGCAAAAATATCTTAAGCATAAGTATGTGATTTTCTCCTTCCAAATGACTGGGTCTGAGGAGACTATCAAGAGTGTAGAAAGGTGGACTACTGACAGTCAATACTGGAAATGCCAAAATAATCCACTTACAAGCAACGCAAATGCCTTTGTGATTGATACCCAACCTAAATTGTGTGAGGACAATAACAGAAAGAAAAATGACGTAATAGGAAAAAAAAACAATTTACTCCTGATTATATAAAGCAAACATATCTCCCTCATGTGACGGTATTTCACAAATTGCAGTGATCAAATAAACCATCGGGCCAGGCTACGATGTGAGCACCACCAAGATCATGTGACCTATCAGAGGAGACTGGAATACTCCACCAATAATGTCTGTTCAGGATAAAACACGTCACCTCATATAGTCTAACACATAATGGAAGACTGCACTGCATACGACCACATATGCCAACAACACAACATATACTCCCTGAGAACTTTGTGGTAGAGTCCGGGATGAGGTGTGGCCTTCCTTAAGGACTCTGGGCTGTTCAGTCAGGCAGCTTAGAGAATACCAAAAAACAACCAATTGATAAGATATCTTGGGGTGAATGACCACTAGTTGTCCTTGCATATAATAAACTGCTTTCAGGAACTATAAAAACTTATTTGGGTGTAAGAAGTTTTACTTTTTCAAGCATATTAAATGAGGATCTCATTCAGAATGTTACACATCATTCAGTGCCATCTTCAGAAAATTTACTCTTTTGAAGTAAGTCAGACATTCCAAAAGCAAAGGTTCTATTGGGTAGGTTAACTGGCAAACTTATAGACGCTATAAACTCGGACTGCTCTTCGAAAAACTCATCAGTATTGTTTGGGTGCCACACAGGAATATGTGGTGGCTTGTAGTAGCTGTAAGGCGAATAAGGAACTCCAACAAGCCAGAGAGAACCACCCCATGCCTGTGGTAACTCTGCACATCCTTGATGCATTCCCTGAGTTGAGTAAGGCCACGCACCTATACATTCAGCTAAAGTTGCCCATTCAGGGGCAAATTTTAGATTATCCAGGTAAAAATAGAATACAAAATCTCTACCTGATTCAGATGGTGGCGGTATGAGGAATCCTGGCGCACATGGATTCCTTGCTAGTGGTATTGCTCTTTTGAGTTGGGCTTTCACACGTTCTTCGTACATACTTAAAACAAGAGTCTCTGGAGGGGGAAGCATTACCTTTTCTCCACTGTGCAGCACATGATCTAAAAAATATAACTGATGAAGCTGAGGAAGGGTGTTCACTCCAACTCCGTAATGACGAGCACGATTGACAACTGGATATATACATTCACGACCCTGTCCCACCACCTGATATATAAAATTATCGTAAAGAACGGATACAGTAGATGTATCTGGCCACAGTGCAATGGCTGCTTTTACATCTTTAGCAAGTAGTAAAAAGCCCCAACCTGGCTGCTGTAGAGCTCTTAATATGATATGTGGATCAGGATGGAGGAAGCGATGAGCAACTACCCCAGTAACACACCACACTGTTGGATCTCTTTCGAGTACTGGGGCAGAATGCAAAAGGAAATCTAGCCAGTCACGGGACACCTCTACATCTTCATCTAAAAAAGCAATATATTTAGCTTTTGGGAAAGCTTCCACAGCAGCAATCCACGCATTTTTATAGTACTGGAAGAGATGATGATTAATGGAAGTGGCACTGAGAGGCAGCTGAATTATTTTATACGGAAGATGAAGGATAGTTAAGAGAGATATTATAGCAGAGTTTGGAATCCCTGTTCGTCTATCTGTTCCAACAGCTACAAATATAATTGACTTGGAAACCAAAGAGCAGTTTAATAATGACTGAAGTGTGTAAGCCAGATGCTGAATACTCCCTCCTGCACACACCAATATGCCTATCAATTCAGAATTTATTTTAAAACCTCCTTGTAACTGTGGGGTAGCTGAGGAGCCTTGAGCCATTTTAAGGAAACTATTATATTCACAAACAGACTTCAGCGCAGGATAAGTGTTGCAAATACGAGCATGAACAACATGCACATGTTCATGTACAGCTTTAAACATGCTGGAGTTTTGCAAAGAGGCATGGCCATGAAGAGTTGCTAAGGAAGTCTTTAATGGAAATGGATTGTCAATTACACATTCCAGAATAGTTTTTCCACCTTTGACAAATATCCATATCCACAAAGCATGAGCAGGGGCAAATGGAGCTAAAACGGATCCATACCCTGCAAGAGTACGTAAAGCTGGGCTAAGTCCATAAGTACCTGATCTACGTACGGTCATTACTATTATACGTCCAGGCTTTGTTTGATCCAACCACCAACTCATCTCGGCAGCATAAGTAAATGCGTACCAGGTATTGAAAACCTTGGTGATGAGCACTGACTTTGTAATTTCATGTATTTCTTGTAGTACAATACCATCATCCTTTCCAGGTTCCCACCAACTTTGTGCTGATGGCAGAAAGTTGATTCCATACTCAGGGCTGTACGATGGTTGTTCGTTTACAAAGCTGGTCCAACTTTTAGGACGGCACTCTTTGGAGAGACATGTTAAGTTAACAGCGGCACCTCTTGCTGATGACTCAACACTGAAAGCCACATCCCTGCAAGACGACAGTTAGCACTTTTTGGTGGTTATCAATGTGGATAAATTTCTCATACAAATTAATCAGCTTCATATCTTGAGAATAATTTTTCCATATGATATTCATATATTGTGATATCTACAGCAAATATCAAAAAGAGAAATTCATACATTTCATTCTTATGTTGAAAGGTAGTGTCATATGAGTGACAGTTGATAACCAATATAGTAAAAAGTCTCCAAATCCAGATTCTCGCCAACCATTTCTCATGTTGCATATTTGCAGAGCATGTCTACGTTGTCTGTAGAATAAGCAAATTTAAATCAATAGCTTGTACTGCTCATATCTGAAAAGATCAATTTATGTGTAAAAATTTACTTTCACCCACAGAAAATGATAATTTATTTTTCTAAATCTAAGATGTATAATGGGCTGGTATTGATAAAGTCAGAATTATAAATTATGTCACCAATTAAGACTATTTAGGTTTAGGAATGAGTTCTCAACAAATACAATCACCTGACTAAAACTTCGTGCGCTTTTCAGAGGCCGTAGCTTCAACATGTCCAGTTTAATAGTATTTTGATATAATCATCCACACTGAATTCTTAGAAGTAACTGCTCCCTGAAATAAGTTTGTTTACATAATTGTGGTATATTCCTTAAGTATTTCTGTTAAACTGGATTGTATTAGGAATCTACCATGGTGCTCAGGAATCTGAAAAATTTTACCAAATGAAAAATTACTCATACAAAGGTTTCCCTACTTATGAACAACCGAGTTATGAACATTCGCAGATACGAACAAAAACCTAACCCATGTATTAATGTATAGATTACTGTTCTGTACTGTATTATTACATTATTATTAATGTATTAATATTTATTAACACTATATACTATATGCTTTATGTAGTAATTAAGTGTCTTCAGCCTAGGTACTGTACAGTATTGTATATGTATGTAGTACTGTAGCATCATAATTTTTTTAACCTAAACACAACTTACGAACAATTCTACTTACAAACAGATTTCTGGAACCTAACTCGTTTGTAAGTTGGGGAGTGTGTATATGTATATATATATATATATATATATATATATATATATATATATATATATATATATATATATATATATTATATATATATATATATATATATATATATATATATACAGTAACCCCTCGCTATATCGCGGTTCACCTATCGCGAATTCAGTGCATCGTGGTTTTTTTGAGCGAGTTGTTTTTTCTGGGTATATGCGAAAATATATAAAAAATAAAAATTTTCAGTATTTTCATTATTTTATTGAAAAAAAAAATTTCGTTATTTTATTGATAAAAAAATGTATTTCCCAGCCTAAGACTACTAAAACAGTGAGAAATAGTAAAAACACATAAATTTTAACATGTAACTCTGCACCATAGAAAGTACGATACCGGTATTAGCGTTTCGGAAAACGCAAAGGGTCGCACCTACGTGAGCTAGCATATATTAAAATTTCCAGTAGTGTCATTATTTTATTGATAAAAAAAACGTATTTCTTAGCCTAAGAATAATAAAACAGTAAAAAAGAGTAAAATACATAAATACTCACAGTATTGCACCATGTAAAATACCATACCAGATTCAGCGTTTCGGAAAACGAAAAGGGTCGCACCTACGTGAGCTAGTACATATTGAATTTTCATTATTTTATTAATAAAAAAAGTATTTCCTAGCCTAAGAGTAATAAAGCAGTAAAAAACATAAATTTAAACATATATACTCACAGTATTGCACCATGTGAAATACTGTACGATAGCGTACACTGTATTGGCGTCTTGGAAAACGCAAAGGCTTGCACCTAGGTGAGATAGTTCATGGAATGCTACTGGCTGAAAGGGTGAGAGATGACGAATCACAGAGTTGTTTTTCTGTATGTTCTGTATCATGGGGTCTGACTGGTTTTTTGATTGAAGCTTGGTTCTCCCACCATCTTCCATTGTCTCGCCTCACTCGTTCAGTCTAACTCACATGTGTGCCGTTCGCATTGTGCTTATTAATACATTATGCTTCAGGGGTTCTTTCGATAACAGTCTCCTATGCCTCAACAGACTCCTCCTTAATATCAAGTGGCTCCTGTAGATCTTCTTTAACGTCTGATTTACAAGAGATTTCCTCTACTAGGGGAGTATCAGTATCATTTCCTTTGCCTCAACAGACTCCTCTTTAATTTCAAGCGGCTTCTGTAGATCTTCTTTAACGTCTGATTTACAAGAGATTTCCTCTACTGGGGGAGCATTAGTATCATATTCACAGTTTTCAATGCCATCCACTTCCATCATAGAAGGAGAAGGAACACAATTGGTTTCTGAAGACTAACCTGAATTAAGACCAGTTTGTGCAAAGTCCAAAGTATATTTCAAAATATCACTGATAGGATACTTGGCCTCTCCACTTCCATATTTTTCATAATGATCAAGGGTTTTCATAAGAACTGTATATTCAATTCACTTCGTAACTTAGCCACGAAGAAATCAAAGAACCTGGCCTTACACTTGAATGTCTGGCAGCCATGTATGAACACGTGAAAGCACTCCAACAACTCTCACAAGAACATGATGATAATATGGTTCGTTCGGTGACCTTCTGCAATCTTCTCGACAATGCCATGTCATTACCACCTCATTCACGGTAAAATTACCTATCACTTTCATATAAATTTATGCTTGCACGCTGTTATTAATAAAGTAAAGGGTGGTTTGTTAACAGTACAGGGAGGGTTTATACAGTAAACGTAAAAATAAATGTAAAATAGCTACGTATATAGGGTGATCCTACTTCGCGGAAATTCACCTATCGCGGTCGGTCCCAGAACCGAACCCCCACAATTAACGAGGGGTTACAGTATATATATATATATATATATATATATATATATATATATATATATATATATATATATATATATATATATATATATATATATATATATATATATATATATATATATATATATATATATATATATATATATATATATATATATATATATATATATATATATATATATATATATATATACACTGTCATCCCACAGCTTATGTAAGCCATACTTACAAAATTTTAACTTGGCCGAATTGAAAATATATAAATAAAAAAATAATCTGAGAATTTTCAAACTAAAGTTGAACAAACGTGAAATGCTGAGCTTGAATTTTGAGTGCAACTTGGAAGCATGATATGCGAGTGAGTGGGGAGTGTTGGCATGCTATGTGTGAGTCAATCTTTATCTTACGCTCATCAGAGTAACATTTAGTGTCACTACATGCGTTGCCCACACTGCATTCGCGAATTCTGCCACATTTTCATTTACTCTCATGCAAACTGTTGCCAAAAAAATTAAGTGCTAAAGGCACTGAAGAATAGTCTAAGAAGTTTAGGAATGTGTTAATTCTGCAGCAAAAACTAGAAGTTTCAGAGCAGTTGAAAACGATAACTACATTCAAAGTGGTGCAGAAATTGGAGAAAAATGACTAATATTCATTCAATAAAGCAAAGAAAATAAAGAAATTCGTAGTACTACTAGAACAAAAGTAGTTGCTCAAGATTGTGATACAGTATTTATGAAAACTGAGAAAGCTTTCAACATGTGGCTAGAAAACATATTACAGGAGCATGTCTCTGTTGCCAAGTATATCATGTGAATAGGTGCTTAAGTTATAACAATTACAGTGGGGGTGCTTGCACATTGGCAGTGAAGGAGTTTAAAGAAAGTAAAGGATGGCTGTTTAACGTTATAAAGTGCCATTACCAGAAGAACTTGAAAATAATGAGAGAACTGGTGTCAGCAGATGCCGAGGCAGGAGAAGCATTCCCAGAATTCCTCAAAATCATCATCATATAAAAAGACTATTATACAGAGGAAGTCTTCGACTATGATAAAACAGACCTTTTCAGTCGAATATTCGAAGATGCATATACATTCATATGGATGCCAAGAAGCCCCTGAATATAGGGCTTATAAGGACTGTTTGACTCTGGTGCTGTCTGGCAACTCTGCAGGCATTGTGATGAAGCCTGGCCTTGTGCACAAGGTGCAAAATCTGCATGCACTCACAGATACAAATAAGCATTTGATATCCGTGCTCTGGCAATGTAAGAAGGTTTGAGTGATGGTTACTGTTTTTCTTGACTAGTGCCTGAAGTAAAGGAATACCTTGAGAAGGGGCTGCCATTAAACATTCATCTTATTATAGACAAGCGCTCCTGGCCATCCTGAATTATTATCATTATTTTTTTTTTATTGTGACACCAGGACTGCCCTCATCAATAAAGGCCCGGGCACTAGCAAACATTAAGACTGAGATTCTATTCCTGCCTCTGAATACAATGTCACTCCTGCAGCCTCTTGTTTGATTATGCTGCAGGTTTCACATCCGTATGTTATCACTGGTCTTATCATGGTGGTTATATAGGCCTGTAATTTTGTTCTTCTTGATACAATGCCAGAACTAGGTACCTCATTTATGGCCCAACTACATCTTGCAGCAAATGCTATTCTAAGTTTTATTTCTTCTTTAATTTCGTTCTGTGAATTAACTGTGGAGCTCAGATATTTAAAATTATCGATACTGTCCAGTTCTAAGCCTCCACATCTGATGTTTCCTAGTACAGCACCTGCTCTTGAGGCTTTCATAATCTTAGTCTTAGATTGATTTATTGCAAGTCCCACTCGATCTGCTACTTCCTTAAAAGAGCGCACAGTTTTATCCAGAACATCCAAGTTCTCATCCATCATATCTAAATCGTCAGCATATGCCATCCTGTCACAAGTCACATTCCCCAGATGTAATCCTGCTGGCTAGTACAATGGTAACGCGCTGGCTTCGCATTCACGAGGTCGAAAGATCGGTTCCCGTCCAAGACTGAGAGTTTAAGCTGTTTACTGGCAGGAACTGCTGTGGTTGGACACCACAGTGGGGGGTTGGGGCTTGCCCTGGCTGACGAATACCCATTGTATTGAAATGGAAATAAACTTTTTACTGGAGGCCGCCTCATAACCCACTCAAGCACCAAGTTGAATAGCAGAGTGCACAATGCGCAGCCTAGCTTCAATCCTCCCCTCACTTCAAAGGGTTCAGTCAGCTCTCCACCAACTCTCACTCTACATTTCATGTTTCTGTAACACATCTGCACCAGTGTGATGAGTTTCTCTGGTATTCCGAATTCTCTCATGATGTTCCACAAGGATTCCCGATGTATTCTGTCATAGGCTTGCTTAAAATCAATGAAGACATGCCAACTTTCTTTATCATACTCTCTATATTTCTCAAGAATTTGTCTTAATGTAATTATGTGATCGATGGTCGATTTATTGCTTCTAAAACCAGCTTGGTAGTCTCCCAGTATACTCTCACAGTGTGCATTTATTCTTTCATATAAAACTTTAGCTAATATTTTGTATCCAACTGTGAGGAGGCAAATTCCTCTGTAGTTAGCAAATTCTGTTCTTTCTCCTTTCTTGTGTATCATTATCATGATACCTTCATCCCACTCCTCTGGGATTACTTCAAGGAGCCATATATTCTTCACTACTTTAATTAATGTTTGATGTAATCTCCTGCCTCCATATTTAATCAGCTCGGCATGCATATCATCAATCCCTGCTGCCTTGTTGTTTATCATGTTCATAATCGCTCTCAATATTTCCTCATCGGAGGGCATGTCCTCGTCTTCATCTTGTACTCTATTGTCTATTTCTCCTCTTGTTACTGGCAGTTGTGGTTCTGGCCTATATAAAAGTTCTTCAAAATGCTCTCTCCATCTATCCTTTATCTGTTCTTCACCAGTTAAATATTCCCCATTTTTAGTCTTAATCATTCCCAATCTCGGCTGATATCCTTTCTTGATCCCGTTTATTCCATTGAACTGAGCTCTAACTCTACCCTCTCGTCTATCTCCCTCAAATTCTGATTCACAGACTCTCGTTTATTCCTCCTATTAATTCTACAGGCATCTGCTCTAGCTTCTGTGAATTGTCTTTTCTTGTTAATATTCTCTCTATCATCAAGCCATTCAATTCGTGATTTACTTCTCTTTATGGCAGCTCTCACAATCTTCTCGAAACATCTCTTCCTTCTTCTTCTTGGGGAAGTATCTATTGTTTCTTGGGCAGACTAAATAGCAATGTTCCTCACATTACTCTAATTAACATCTTCCATGTTCTCCATATTTTCAAGAGTGCTAAACTTATTTTCCACAGCTATTTGATACTGTATTTGTTCTTCTTTATGTGTAAGCTTCTCAACATTTAGAACTTCTTTCCTGGTAGAGCTCTTTCTTCTTAAAGCCAGCTTTACACGTACTTTAGCCACGAGTAAGAAATGGTCTGAGTCACAGTCTGCCCCCCTAAAGGCTCTTACATCCATCAATGCAAATCTAAACTTTCTTTTAACCATTACATGGTCTATTTGATTTATGGGGTTTCCATCTGAAGATATCCATGTGCCTTTGTGTTTGTCCTTATGCGGGAATACGGTGTCCTCAATTACTAGGTTGTATTCTGGAGCAAGCGTGGCCATCCTTATCCCATTATCGTTGCTAGTATCATGTAAACTGTGTTTACCAATTATTCCCTTAAAAGCTTCAGTTTCTCTTCCTATTTGTGCAGTCATATCACTAAGAACTATTAACACATAATGTCCTGGAACTCTATTCAAAACTTCTTGCATTTCATCATACCACTGGTCTTTAGCCTCAGTTGGAGCATGTACTGATAACACTGTGACCTTAAACCACTTGGCCTTAATTCTGATTCTTGCAATTCTACTGCTAATACTCTCAAACTCTTTCACAGCTGATTAAAGCTTTTAGCCGATATAAAATCCTACTCCCTCGTGTCTCCCACTGCACATTATTACTCCTTTATCCTGCATGAACCTATTTACTCCTGGTCATCTAATCTCCTGTAAGGCAGCTATGTCTATTCCATACCTCACCAACTCCCTCTCCACATCTGCAGCAGCTCCTGGTCTAAGCATCCTTCTAACATTCCATGATGCAAACCTCATAGGTGTCTTCCATTTCATAATCCTATTAGATGCAAGGTCGTTACCAGAAAGTCAGTTCGTATTTGCTTCTTGTATGATTTCTATAACAATGTTACTTTTACAGAGAAGGGTTGTTAGCCCCTCTCCAACCTTCCCCATTTGTCCTGGCTTAGGACTGGCATGAGTTATCCAAATGGGTATATTCTGTTAAAATATAAATAAAGTACTCTCATTTTCCTTTACTTCGTCTTTACCTTATCTCTTATATTTTATGTTCCCTTTTCCAATTTATGAACTGCCGAAATAGAGACTGACCACACTAGATTAGGTTATATTTGGTTAAGAGCTAACTTTTGTTATTATGATATGAAATGTTTTTTTTCTTTTGAGAAATTTTATTTTAAAAAATCATATTTTACATGGATTTGACTATTTTTTTTAATTTACAAAGAGAAAGTTTATATTAAAATAAACATGTGATCTCAGTAAAATGAATGATTCATGAATTTCACACAAATCACATAAGACATATTTTGTTTCATACAGTATATGAACTTCCTGGGGTGATGTGGTTTCTGGTGAACGGATGTATGCTTTGATTCGGCCACTCCCCTAACAAGGGGGATATGTATGAAGTTTAGTCTAATTCTGCCACAGTAAAGCCAGTATATTTTTACAATTTCAACCGTCTCCCTTTGGAAGTGACAATTATGTTTTTCCTAAGGATTTTAATGTTTTGAATGGATCTGGCCTCTAAAACCGTGGCAAATTATTCCTAACCTAACCCAACCTAAAACCGAGCAATGTATGTCAATTTTAAGGGTCAACTTTGTTGAAAAAAAGAAGTTATAATATTGAAACCTACATAAACAGTATTAAACGCGACAGGTGTAATGGTAAAACAATACCGTAAAACCTCTGCAATTGCTGAACACAAGGCGGACTATCACCAACTTGAAGTACTAAAACCTTACCTCTACTAGAGTGGTAACAGAGTACAACTTGGCAGTATATTTAAAAAAGGAAATGGTTCAGGTCTTATCTCTTGAGTATTTTAGTAATGAAGGGGTAGTTTCATCTGCTTTATAGTGTATATATTACTTATTTATAGCAACGAGGCAATTGCGCTGGTAACCACTAAGCAAAGAAGGAAAAAAAGGTTGATATTGCTGGTGGAGGAAAAACCTGGTTAAATTAGAGCTGAAGTATGACAGATATTTTATAATCCATTCTCTGATTTATTGCAACAACAGCAAATTTAACTTTATGCATAAAATAATTACACATACGAAAAACTTTAAAAATAGTCAAAATAGAAGATTAATTTTTCGGCATTGGTGATTTTGCAGTTTGCCCATCTGTGTGTCTTCTAAAAATAACATTTACACATCATCAAAAAAAATTCTTACCTCAATAAATTTTCGAAAAATATAATGTTCATGGTTTGTGTCACCAAATAATCGTTTCAACTATTTTTGGATATAATTGGCTCTGTCACAGGTGTTCACCTCCAGGTATATGATTTTCGAGGAGCCGATACAAGGGTCTGCTCTGTTTTGGTTACAATGGTGTAGGATGTGCCTTTTTAGCGGCTCTTTAACAATAATTTGTAGAGAGTTTGGAATCTAAAGGTGAACATTTGTGTACAATTATTGAAAGATAATTAGTTTTCTCTTCAGAATTTATACTGTATTATAGTTAGTCTGACAAAAGGATAGCTAGTCTTGTAACAAAGTTTACTTAATAGAAAAATCTAACAAAAACCAAAGAAAGTATCATATACTTGCTTAAAAACAAAAGCTACAACAACAACAAAAGCGACAACAACAACAACAACAACAACAACAACAACAACAACAACAACAACAACAATAATAATAATAATAATAATAATAATAATAATAATAATAATAATAATAATAATAATAATAATAATAATAATAATAATAATAATAATAATAATAATAATAATAATAATAATAATAGCTTACCCAACTAAGAGTTTGTACAAACACTCATAATACAATGTCACTAATTTCTGCTGCATTATAGAAAGTCTATAATTCTGGACCTCTGTTATAGGCTATTCATATAGTATTACTTTTAATCTCATGCGTAGCCTTCAACGTTGTAATTTATATGATAAAAAGGCAGTGGGTATAAAGTGACTACACACACACACACACACTAGAACTAGAGGTCATAGTTTGAAGCTTCGTAAGAAAACTTGTTTGCAGGATGTAAGGAAATACTTTTTCAGTGTAAGAGTAGTTGATAATTGGAATTGGCTAAGCGAGGAGGTAGTTAATGCTATCTCAATCCATAGTTTTAAGGACAGGTATGATAAGTACCACTAAGTCTAAAATGGAACCGATCAGGAGACGGGAAGATACGAGCTTTGGGCTCTTTCCCGCAAATACAATTAGGTAATCACAATTAGGTAATCACACCCACAAAAAAGTCACTGGAGTCAGGGGAGATTCCAAGATGCTGGAAACAAGCAAATGTGATACCTATCTTCAAAAAGGGAAGGAGGGATACGGCTCTGAACTATAGACCAGTTTCCTTGACCAGCATAGTTTGCAAAGTTATGGAGAAACTACTAAGGAAACATATCTCTCTTCACTTGGAATCCTTCAACTTTTTGTCAGTGAGGCAACATGGCTTCAGAGAAGGTAGATCAACAGTAACAAACTTATTAGAATTTTATGATGAGGTAAGCCAAATCTTACAGGAAAGAGAGGGCTGGGCAGATTGCATATTCCTAGACTTCCAGAAAGCGTTTGACACTGTTCCACATGGGAGACTTATTAGGAAGCTGCAATCAATGGCTAGAATAGGTGGAAATGTTTTGGAATGGATAAAAACTTACTTAGAAGGAAGGGAACAGAGGGTTAGAGTAAGACACTCAGTGTCTGAATGGAGAAGAGTTAGTAGTGGAGTTCCACAGGGTTCAGTTTTAGGGCCACTTTTGTTCCTTGTATATGTAAATGACCTACCAGAGTCTGTAAATTCATTCATGAATATGTTTGCAAATGATGCAAAGATTGTGAAGAAAGTAAAAAACGAGAACAATGGTAGAGAACTTCAAGAGGATCTAAATAATCTGCATGAGTGGTCAGAAAAGTGGCTAATGAAATTCAATACTTCAAAATGTAAGGTAATGAGAATGGGTACAAGTGCAAGAAGGCCCAAGCTTGACTACTCGGTGGCTGGAGTACAACTTCAAGAGACAGAAAATGAGAGAGATCTAGGAGTAAACATACTGGCAGATTTGTCTCCAGAAATACATATAAATGGCATAGTAAGGGCAGCATATGCATTCTTATCAAATGCAAGGGTAGCCTTCAGGCACATGGACAAGGAAATGTTCAGAAATATTTATGTAACCTATGTGAGGCCAAAACTCGAATATGCAGCCCCCTTTTGGAATCCGCACTTGAAAAAGCACATAGCTAAGCTTCAAAAAGTTCAAAGACATGCCACGAAACTGGCCAGAAATACGCATATAATTGGAATTGGCTAAGCGAGGAGGTAGTTAATGCTATCTCAATCCATAGTTTTAAGGACAAGTATGATAAGTATCACTAAGTATAAAATGGAACCGATGAGGAGACGGGAAGATACGAGCTTTGGGCTCTTTCCCGTAAACACAATTAGGTAATTACAATTAGGTAATCACACACACACACACACATGCCACGAAACTGGTGCCAGAAATACGCAATCTCAGTTATGATGAGAGGCTGAGGGAATTAGACTTACCATCACTCGAAGCTAGAAGAGTGAGGGGGGATATGGTGACAGTCTTTAAATTCCTTCATGGTTATGATAGAGTGGATAGGGATCGATATTTTGATATGGCTGGCTCTAGAACTAGAGGTCATAGTTTGAAGCTTCGTAAGAAAACTTGTTTGCAGGATGTAAGGAAATACTTTTTCAGTGTAAGAGTAGTTGATAATTGGAATTGGCTAAGCGAGGAGGTAGTTAATGCAATCTCAATCCATAGTTTTAAGGACAGGTATGATAAGTATCACTAAGTCTAAAATGGAACCGATGAGGAGACGGGAAGATACGAGCTTTGGGCTCTTTCCCGTAAACACAATTAGGTAATCACAATTAGGTAATCACACACACACACACACACACACATATATATATATATATATATATATATATATATATATAT
>JAXCGZ010000427.1:0-15000 GCA_037179515.1 Halocaridina rubra | reverse complement strand
ATTATTATTATTACTATTATAATTATTATAATCAATATTATTATTATTATTATTATTATTATTATTATTATTATTATTATTATTATTATTATTATTATTATTATTATTATTATTATTATTATTATTATTAAAACCCACTTTTCAATAATACATATTACACTTGTTTTCAGAATGTCGTTAAAATCTGTATTACTCCTGGTTATTCTGGCGACGTTCCTACCCTGGTCCACGAGTGCAGAAGATAATGAAGGTAACCTATGATACTAAATGCTTACATAAATAAATATATACAAGTAGAATTAACAAACAAATGCGAAATTAAACAAGTAACTTTGAAGCACTTATAGAGCACGGAACGAGCGTATTGTACTGTGCCAGAGTTTGCCATCAACTCATTCGCAAATTTGTAAGATTAGACAGAACTAGGTCACTTTTAGCTACTAAGTACTTACGGTGCCCATAATGGGCATTTGAGATGTCATGGCGTCAAAATATTAAAATACTCTCTCTCTCTCTCTCTCTCTCTCTCTCTCTCTCTCTCTCTCTCTCTCTCTCTCTCTCTCTCTCTCTCTCTCTCTCTCTCTCTCTCTCTCTATATATATATATATATATATATATATATATATATATATATATATATATATATATATAGTGAGAGTGAGAGAGGTCTACTATATAAATGATACTCCAGCATACAGATCAAGTTTTTCTCGTAATATGTTATAGTTCATGTTGGAAGTGTCGAGTCACACAATCCAATCTGGCTCCAGACAGAATGGCAATTGTTCGTGCGTACTGCCAAGTTTCAAAAAGTTTATTTATTATTTATAGAAAAAAAAAGGAATAGATATGACATCTAAAATAAATGAACGAGTATAATGGATAATTTTAATTGTGCTTATTTGCATCCGTCTACTATTAAATCATGTGTGTCTATGACTGTGCATGTATGCATGTATATATGTTTTTTAAAGTGCTTTTATTGCAATTTGTAGATTATGATGGCTACGAGCACTACCTGACTATGTCCCAGGAAGACTTGGATCACGCTATATCGGCTCTCGAGGTCAAACTACAAGTCCTTAAAGTTCTCTCCAGTCTCAGCGACGAACAGAGAGTAGCCATGTTTTCGGATCGCCAAAAGAGGTCTCTTCAACAACAACTAATTATATATGATCCACAAAGCAACGTCAGTATAACACCTTACTGCGGTGCCAACGCAGAAGATAAACTAGAAGGTGAGCCCGAAATCGTGATTTGGCAATTGGCGACAGATTTGAACGCCTCCGCGGCGAATTTCGACATGGCGACGGCTACCTGCTTGATGGGAGCTGCGATGGCCTTTGACGCCGCAGTGCAAGCTGGATTAATCATCATGGACGGTGTCCAGTTAATTATAGCAACACAAATTCCAACTGACAGTTCAGTGGTCACTGGTTCAGACAGTCCAGTAGAAGATGGTTCAGAAGGTGAATTTGACAATCAAGAGGGTAAGTTTTCGACTTGTTCTGACCCTAAATATATAGTTTTCCCTGTTCCATGATTCAAAATTAGTCCCTATGAGAGGCGCTGGATACAGACCTATTTGGAGCTAAGGGAATAAGGTTGGATGGCTTTTCTAACGACCCAAGGCGGGATCGAACCTAGAATGTAGTACTCGTCACTCTCCGAAATGTGTGCGCCACCACTGAGATACCGCGACCTCCCTTGATTATAAATGAAGTACTTGAGAAAAAGTTACTTCTTTTGTGATTGGTATAACATCGTGAGATACTGTGATTGATACAAATGAATAATCTAAAAATATAATAATGTAAGATTCTGTGGTTGATGTTAATGAATATTATTTACGCATTGTTTGAATAATATATGGAGGCCGCCGTAGAGTATCCGGTAGAGTGCTCGATTCGAGAGGGGATGGACCTGTGTTCGAGCCCGCGACGGGGAGATAGGAAGGGCATCCAGTCTCAATTCCCCAGCTTCATTCCAACTGTGTTTACCCCAATATAGGGACTATAAAGAAAAAAAAAACTTTGAGAATATATGTATCCATCCGTTCATACATTCATGCCTTGTTCCATATGATACATTTTGCTCTAGGATCTATGTATTAATTCATGCAGTCACCGCTTGATTCATTTAAGCATTTTGCTCTAGAAGTTTATACATGAATGTGTATATTCACTTGCTTATTTCAGGATTTCATTTTGATTTACCTTGCTAGGTATGCAGTTAACCCACACAACACCTAACTTATCCCAAGCAAATCAAACTAAACCTAACCAAACCTAGTTAGATAGGAATAATATTGTTCTAATACCTTCTCTACCTGCATGAAGAATCAAATACAATATTTACCAGTATACATATATGTGCTTGTATATATATATATATATATATATATATATATATATATATATATATATATATATATGTATATATATATATATATATATATATATATATATATATATATATATATATATATATATATATATATATATATATATATATATGAATAATTTATTTTTACCCCCGACCGGGACTTGAACCTAGGACTTATAATTACTAAGTCGGGGTAAAAAAAAAAATAATGCTTTCACATATATAATGTGCTTATTTGGTTATATATATATATATATATATATATATATATATATATATATATATATATATATATATATATATATATATATATATATATTACAAAGGTAAATATTCCTCTCTCTCTCTCTCTCTCTCTCTCTCTCTCTCTCTCTCTCTCTCTCTCTCTCTCTCTCTCTCTCTCTCTTCCACACACACACACACATACGATAAATACGTCATGGTGATATATTTGTTTTCTCATTCTTTTCAGGCTACTACCGTCCTGCAAAAATGGTTGTGAATGTCCAACAGATAGTGAACGAAAATGGCTGTGGGGAATGCCAATAAGGAACGTCACACTTTTTCCCTTATCCATTAAATGGCTTAAATACATGTAGTTACGACGAACACACACACACACACACACATGCACACACATTACACCACACACACACATACACATACGAGGATTTTATATAGACATATCCACTCACCCACCCATGCATCCATACACATACAAATGCACACATAGTTAACCACACACCCAAATACATACACATACACACACGCGCGCATATTATAAAAAAACATCCACCCAACCACCCATCCACTCTCACACAAATAAACATATTATACCACACACCCACATACCTTCACATATACATATACACATGCATATTATATAAACACTTCCACCCACTCACCCATCCACACACACACAAACACACATATTATACCACACGCCGACACACATAAACACACACACACGCGCATATTACATAGATACCCCCCCCCACATACACATGCACACACACAAACACACAAACTCTCCCCGCTATCTTCAGGTTGCACTCTTATAAAAATGGAAAACTCAAATAAAATGCTGTCAATTGTTTTTTCGCCAAACTTTACTGGTTTTGAATAAAGATTCAGATATAAAAGTGTTGTGAATATAGTGATAACACTATTATCTCTCCAGATGAGAGTTGTGAATTCCAATGGAATACCCTCGAGATGATAATAATAAAACTTTCAAGTTAATAAAATATGGTGAATTCAAATGAAATACTATCGAAGTCTTCTTCTTCGTCTACATCTTTTCCCACTTTTATGTGGGGTCGATGTTTCTGTTCTCCATATGTTTCTGTCCCATACCTCATCACCCAACAAACCTTTAGACCTCAGGTCGTCATTGATGCAATCCATCCACCTACGCTTTGGTCTCCCCCTCCTTCTCCTACCCTGAAAATCCATTTCCATCACCCTCCTCCCAACATACTGTTCATCCCTCCTAACGACATGACCATACCATCTTTGTCTACTTTCTTGCTTTATATCAGGTATTCAGAGCTATGAATAGTATGGAATTCAAATACAATACTATGGATATAATTACTCTTATAAAACGGTACACGTGACCTTGAGATTTCAGAATAAATCACACGAAAAATTCAAATGGATTATCGAAATATTATTTCTCAAAATCTCCACATTATTTAAAATTTCCAGAGCTAAAAATGATAATTCAAATGCAACAATAAAAGAAATGTTATTTCCAAAACTGTCCACGCTAGGCTATATTTTTTAGTTCAAAAGTGGTAAAATCGATTCAGAACCTACGAAATATTACTTTCTACATGGTCCATGGTATGTCAAGTTTTCAGTGTTAAAAAAGTGGATAATTCATTGTATAAGTAACGTAATATTATTTTACAAATTATCCACGTGATGTCAGGTTTTCAGAGTTGAAATAGTGGATACTGAAATGTAAAAATATCTAAGAATTGCTAGCCAAAACCTGCCCCGTTATCTTCGTTGAAATATGCGGAGAATTCCATGAAACATTATGGGACCATTTATTTACCTAAAAACTCCCCAAAACAGTACCCATAATCTTAAGTATTCGGAATAAAAAAAAAAAATGGAGAATTCAAATAAAATACGATAAGTTTGATTCTAATTCTAAGGTAACATTATTAAGAAGTTACACTGTAAATAAAAATTATATTATATCTAATAGATAATATGCCAGAAGTAATAAGCTATCACAGTCTATGCATAATATAATTCCTAATTTTTTTTTATAACCTAATAATAACTTGAAATATGATAAATCAATACAAAAAGGTTCTGAACTAGTATCGTGACATAGTAAACATAACGTTTCCTTCTTGCATATGTGCATTCACTATGTAAAAATTGAAACATTTTATTAAAATAAATAAGATCAATCTAATAATAATAATAATAATAATAATAATAATAATAATAATAATAATAATAATAATAATAATAATAATAATAATAATACTAATAACAGAATCAATAAATATAATTACAATAATCGAAGTTTTATTTTTTTAGTGCTTCTCAGTAGACAAATGAATTATAACAAAGACTAAAGATCTTAGTATAAGTTTGTAGTTTACATAAAATCTACAAACATATAAAATGTGAAATACTTCCAGGTGAAGTCGTGAATATATATACACAAAATAATTAAAGACGATATATTTTTTAAAACCTATGAATATGAATATTTTGATGAATTAATCTGGAGTATAAGTTTACAAACATCCTTCCAGTCCCACATTCTATTAACTCAGCGTACTTAGGAGTACATCAACAGAAGAGTGTGAGGAATTATGGAACAGTATCTCAAAGGCTAATGAATTCCTACATAGGGGGAATAATGCCTAAAAAAAGGTTACATTCCTACCATCATCTACTAGCAGCTAATTTTTGAGATTTGTGTCACACTTAATCCCCAATCGAATGAGGATAAAGACAAGTTGGATCTGGGGAAGTAAAGCTTGATGACCTTCCTAGCACCAGGTGGTGGGCATCAACCAGGGATTGTCACTTCCCGAGTCGAGAGCTCTAACCACTGCGCTACCGCCCTACAATTCCTTGTAGTTCGTCGAAAGGTGGTGATTTTTGAGAAAATCTACGGTATTTTACAACCCAGCTTCATTAGCATACACAAGCTCTGATGACATTTTAAAGGTCTCGAATGAAAGGCAGAGGCAAGGGAAAGTGATAGTACACAGTCCGATCATATTCCTACTATATATGAGGTGTTTAATCCCTATCCAAGCACGTGGACCCAGTGATCTCCGGGAAATATATGATTAATCAGGTAGACCTACAGGAAAGGCAAGTTTTAAAGGTATATTATAAACGCTGAACGAAATAATACTTTTTATGTTGTTTTCAGGTTCTTGTAATACTGTAATCAATAAAGATTCTAAATATAATTCCAGTAACACTGATTATTTTTCGGTTGAGAGAGGCATAAATTCGATCATCACTCAACTCATTCTGTATCAAATTGCCGAATAAAAGGTAAAAACAATATTTTCCCATTTTAACATTTCAATTTCCCACTTTTGTCATGAATGGAAATTTTTTAGCTGTTTGTTATCTAGTAAGTATAGACCAAGGGGACCACGATAACCGAGAGAGTTGACAGACCCTCGATTGACCCCACTGTGGGGTGATAGGAAGAGCAACAAGCCTTAATTCCCTAACCACATTCTTTCTGTGTCCACCCCCATAATGGGAATTAACAGACAGTTAAACAGTAGTGCAGAAATTGCAAGGAATGAACTTAAAATCAAAAGAACAACTTGTACATTTATCTACATTAATGCAAAATGAAAATAAATAAAGATTAAAAATATATTATTTCTTAAACAAATTTTTTGGACCAGAATGCTACCCCTTATCATAGCCTGGGCACATGAAGATACTATTTCGCCACTATCTCCAAGTATCTAGTGACGTACTCAAGAGATTTTGTTTAGTTCATAAAGGCTAATGCAAGGGGGTATGAAACGACCCTTTTATCACCAGGGGAGGCGGTAAAACGGCGAATAATAGTCACAGTGGCGTCCCTCCGGCTGGTGTTATCATAGGATCATTCAGTTCTCCCTCTTATTACAACCTCTGTAGTCTAGTGGACTAAGCTGTGTAGCTCCAAACAAGAGTTCGCAGGTTCGATTCCCGACAAGGAAGGGAAATTATTTGAATGATAATAATGATAATAATAATAATAATGATAATAATAATAATAATAATAATAATAATAATAATAATAATAATAATAATAATTATGACAATAATAATAACATTATTATTATTAATAATAATAATAATAATAATAATAATAATAATAATAATAATAATAATAATAATAATAATAATAATATTAATAGTAATAATAATAATAATAATAATAATAATAATAATTATTATTATATATTATTAATATTATTATTATTATTATTATTATTATTATTATTATTATTATTATTATTATTACTATTATCATTACTATTCTTCTTGTTCTTGTTCTTCTTCTTCTTCTTCTTCTTCTTCTTCTTCTTCTTCTTCTTCTTCTTCTTATTATTATTATTATTATTATTATTATTATTATTATTATTATTATTATTATTATTATTATTATTATTATTATTATTATTATTATTATTATTATTATTATTATAACAAAATGCAGCATCAGATAAAAATCCTTTGTTGGGAACGTACTCTTAAGTGTGTATGTCTTTAATTCTGTCAAAATAATCCGAGAAAGATAAGCCATCCATATTTTTTGTCGATAAAAACACGAAGAATACACGCTCTGAAAATTCACTTAAAATTGTGTCGAAATCTTAAAGGACTATAATTTTCTAATGGGTTTTATATTTTAACTTATTATTAGTAGTATCATTAATAATAATAATAATACTAATAATAATAATAATAATAATAATAATAATAATAATAATAATAATAATAATAATAATAATAATAATAATAATAATAATAATAATAATAATAATTTTTATGAGTGGCACCGGAAAAAAACTGCCCTCATCAATAAAGGTTCGGCCACGAGGAAAACATTAAGACGAAGGAAAAGACAAAGGTTATGGACAAGGCAGAGGTGAGGTAATGGTGCACAAAGGAAAAGGACAGACTGAAAGAATAGTCAAAGTACTGAGGACCTAGAGATATGGCAGGATTAGGCCCTGAGGTTACGATAGATTCGTTTTTTGAAGGAATTACGAAAGACAGAAGGAGGGAGAAAGTTCCAGAGGCTGGAGGTGGATGAGAAGAAGCAGTCGTTGCATCGACCAATCCGCGAGTTACACATCTTCACATAGTATCTGTGAGATAAGGCTGCTTGGAGTGTTACGTGGCCTCGTTAGTGGGGGTCGGATGCAACTCGTCAACTCATCGGAGCAGCGATGGGAGTAGTAGCGATAGAAAAGAGAAAGGGATGATACCTTACTGCGAAGTGAAAGATAATCCAGCTTATAAGTAAGAGAAGGGTCAGTAATAACTTTGACTGCCTTAGATTCAACACTATCAAAAGAGAAGAAGCAACCCAGATGTGCGAGCAGTATTCAAAGCATGGATGGATAAGACCTTTATAGATTTTAAGTAACTGTAAAGAGGAAAAGAAATGACAATAACGAAAATGAACCTCCAATATTTTGGATACAAATTTAGAAATGTGGATTATATGGTTCTTCCAAGACAAGTGAGAGGCTATCTGGAGTCCTAATATATTAATAGAATTAAGAGAATAAATTTCGTTAGTTTCGAAGACAATAGGGCTATTAGGAGGAGAAGATAAAGAGACAGCCAGAAACTGTCTTGGAGGCATTAAATTTAACTAAATTTTGGGTGCCCGACTCAGATATCCTCTGCAAATCGGAGTTGAGAGTTAAAGAAAGAGTAATGCGAGACTGATTACGAGTAGCAGATGATGTTGTGAAGAAAAGGCAGAGGAAAAATGCAGGGTAGACTTATCGGCAAAGGCGTGGAGAAGAGAGGAGGATGGGGACTGAAGGAGATCGTTGATACAGAGAAGGAACAGAGTAGGTCAAAGAACAGAGCCCCGTGGAACACCACTGGTAACAGGGAATGGGCTACATGTTGCACCGTCAACAACCACAGATATAAAACGGACAGAAAGTAAACTGGAAATCAGAGAACAGAGAGGAGGGTTAAAGTCATAAGCAGGGAGTTTGGCCAACAGAGCCTTGTGCCAGACTCTGTCAAAAGCCTTAGAGATATCAATGGGAACGATGAAGGATTCTCCAAAGTTGATCTTGCCTTACGGAAGCCGTACTGGTGATCGGAGATAAGAGAGTTAGATTCAAGACGTTTCAAGAAGTGAGAAATGAGCAGAGTTTCGAAAACTTTAGCCATGGATGAGGTTCATATTATTACTCTAGGGGACCGCCATGGTGTAGAGGTAGAATGATCAACTCGGGAGGTGGCGAACATGCATTCGAGCCCACGGCGGGGCAATAGGAAGGGCATCCAGCCTTGATTCCTCAGCTTCTATCCGTCTCTGTGCACCCATAAATGATGACTAATAGTGACAAATAAGTAACAGAGAATAATAATAATAATAATCTATCTAGCTATCTACCTTGGCTGTTTCCCCCTTTAATTGGCGGGTAGCCGACATCAAAGAAAGAAAACAATAAGGGGATTACTTTGCTCTATGGGCAATGACGAGGGAGCTAGCGACCGTTCAGATGGCACTGCTGGAGTGCCACGGCCCATCCTCAAGGCTCTTCCACAACCTGTGTCGCTTCACAACTGCCAACTCCTCCTACTGCCCCTACCACAGGGCTATCTCTGTAAGATGCAGCCCCGTGGTAACAGCAGATGCCCATCAGAGCTGAGTCACAATCGCTCGCCACTCATTCCTATTCCTAGCACGTTCGCTTGCTTCCCTCACATCCATCCTCCTATCATTCAGGGCTCTCCTTACTCCATCCATCCACCCAAACCTAGGCCTCCCTCTAGCATTTCTCCCATCAGCTCTCTCATTCATCACCCTTTTCAGCAATCTTTCATCATTCATCCTTTCCACATGGCCAAACCATCTCAGAACATTCATATCTACTCTGGCTGCAATTTCTCTCCTCACACCCATTCTTGCTCTCACCACTTTATTCCTATCCCTATCCAACCGAAATACACCAATCATACTCCTCAGGCATTTCATCTCAAACACATTTAGTTTCCGTCTCTCACTTACTTTCATACCCCACAACTCTGATCTATACAAAACGTTCTTAACATTCATTTCCAACCCTCTATTCTTCATCACACCTTTCAACGCACCCAACACTTTACATCCTTCATTCACTCTGTGACACATATCTGCTTCCACTCCACCATTTGCAGCTATAATCGAGCCTAAATACTTAAACTGATCAACTTCCTCAATTGTCTCTCCATTCAACATAACATTCAATCCAGCACCATCCTCATTTCTTCTACACCTCATAACCTTACTCTTCCCCACACTCACTCGCAACTTCCTTCTCTCACACACCATTCCAAATTCTGATACAAACTGACACAGCTTTTCCTCTAAATCTGCCACCACCACAGTATCGTCTGCAAATAGCAACTGATTCACCTCCCACTCGTTATCATCCCCATCTACCATTCTCAAACCTCGACCACGCACTCGCTCATACACCTCTCTTACAACTCCATCAATATACAAATTGAACAGCCATGGTGACATCGCACATCCCTGTCTAAGTCCCACACTCACTGGAAACCACTCACTCACTTCATTCCCTACCCTAACACAAGCTCTACTGCCCTCATACAAACTCTTCACTGCATGCAACAATTTACCATTAATTCCACATTCCACATTGCCTCTCTATCAACTCTATCATACGCTTTCTCCAGATTCAAAAATGCAAAATACACATCCTTACCCTTTGCTAAATATTTCTCACATAACTGCCTAACTATAAAAATCTGATCTATACAACCTCTACCTCTCCTAAAACCACTCTGCACTTCCGCGATCACATTTTGTCTTATCCCTAATCCTATTAACCAGTATCCTACCATACACTTTTCCAACCACACTCAACAAACTTATACCCCTAAAATTACTACATTCATACATATCTCCCTTACCTTTGTATAGGGGCACTATACAAGCAATCACCCATTCCACTGGCACCATTGACAACATAAAGCATATATTAAACACTCTCACTATCCATTCCAATGCAGTCACACCCCCTTCTTTCAACATCTCCGCTCTCACACCATCCATTCCAGGTGCTTTACCTGCTTTCGCTTCATACAATGCCCTTTTCACCTCCTCTCTTGTAATCTCTCTCTCATTTTCATCTCCCATTACTGGCACTTGAACACCCCCCACTGCCACTATAGCTGCCTCTCTATCTTCCTCAACATTCAGCAACCACTCAAAATATTCTGCCCATCTTTTCCTTGCATCGGTCCCTCTTAACATCTGTCCATTCACATCTTTCACATTCTCTTCCATCCTCGATCCACCCTTCCTTATTCTCTTCACTTCTTTCCAAAACTTCTTTTTATTCTCCTCATATGACCTACTAAAATCCTGTCCCCACCTAACATTTGGCAACCTCTTCTCTTCCTCTACCTTCCGCTTGGTTTCCACATTTTTCTCCCTATATCTTTCATACTTCTCCCTACTTTTACACTGCAGCCATTCCTCAAAAGCCCTCTTTTTCTCTTCCACCTTCATTTTCACCCCTTCATTCCACCACTCGCTGCCCCTCCTCATGCCACCTCCAACAAACCTCTTTCCACACACATCACTTGCATGTCCCACAAAACCTTCTTTCATCAACCCCCATTCCTCCTCTAACTCCCCAACTTCTCTTTCTTTCACCCTGTGATATGCCACTCTCAACCTGTAGACTTGTAAGGTCGTCCTGAAGTCTTATACCACTATTCTTGTCTGTTACTCGATTATAAGGATTGCGTCGTCTGCAAACAGCTGACTATGCATTTACAGTTTCTGACAAGTCATTTACATCTATAAATGTCCAGAAGTGGTCCAAAAATTGACCCCTCTGGAACCCCAATTGTCATCATACTTCAGCCACGCACACATAATGCATTTCCTAGTCTTATTCTCTAATCTGAGCAATTATAAGAAACTAATCTTTATTAACTCCATTTCCAATTAATCTTGCCATTTATTGTGGCTTCTTATACTCTCTCTCATCTCTCTCACTCTCTCTCTCTCTTCTCTCTCTCTCTCTCTCTCTCTCTCTCTCTCTCTCTCTCTCTCTCCTCTCTCTCTCTCGGTGTATGTGAGAGTGAGAGTGAATTTAAATCATACCAAAGAGAGAGAGAGAGAGAGAGAGAGAGAGAGAGAGAGAGAGAGAGAGGAGAGAGAGAGACGAGAGAGAGAGAGAGAGAGAGAGAGAGAGAGAGTGAGAGAGAGAGAGAGAGAGAGAGAGAGAGAGGAGAGAGAGAGAGAGAGAGAGGTTTTCTCTCTATATTGTTAATAACTCGACCACAGAGTAATGGAGTGAGAATACGAGTGATGAAATGTACTATCGGAAAAATGTCATCAGTAATCTATCAGTGTCACATCTCCCCCAGACGAAGGGTAGGACCCAGCCTCTGTCATGAATGATCTGATGTTCATCTGTGGTGATCAATCATATATCTATGGACGCATTAGTTACTGGGATACACATACGTACACACACACACACACACACACACAAAGACGGCTATACCTACATGCATTATATACTTTTATTTAAAAAACTTTGCCGGCCTAAAAATGGATATGCATGTATATATATGTAGGAAAGTGTGTGTGTGTGTGTGCTTGTGTGTGTGTGCGTGCGCGCGCGTGTGTAAAGCAACGTTATAAAGTTACTAATGTATATCAGTAACGACTTGAAATAATGCAACGTTTTACGTGTCACAATTAGTCCCCATTTGAATGGGAGTGGACACAGACATATTAGAGCTGGGGGATTAAGGTTGGATGCCCTTCCTAACGCCCCACAGTGAAATCGGACCCGCGTTAGATACGAATTGAAATAAAATGCAATACATCAATAAACATTATATGAAATACTTACAGTACTGAACATAAGCGAGTCGAAATATTTAAATTAAACGAAAGATTATAATCAACCAAAAGTGCAAAAAAAAAAAAAAAAAAAAGATTGAACCCAATTATATGCCAGAAAAAAGAGGGAAAACGAGTAAGGATATATAAACAAACAAAGGAAAAAAAAATACATAAAGACATGGAACTCAATTTGTCCACAGGACAAAACGCTGGAGAAAAATCAATGAAAACAAGAAGAAAAGAGAGATGGAATGAATTTCCATGGGCAAGTAAAATACAAACAGAATAATTATTATTATTAGTACTATTATTATTATTATTATTATTATTATTATTATTATTATTATTATTATTATTATTATTATTATTATTATTATTTTTATTATTATTATTATTATAATTATTATTATTATTATTATTCTTATTATTATTATTATTATTATTATTATTATTATTATTATTATTATTATTATTATTATTATTATTATTATTATTATTATTATTATAATCATTATTATTATCATCATCAAACCCAACTGAAAAAGAGTGTTTTGTAGAACTTATGAATGCTGAGGACTGCTCTGAAGTCACTGTTTTTCTAGATATGCAAAAGTGCCTTTGATATTGCCAATCATAATCGTTATTTTAGATCATTAAGCAACTTTAGGGGTCAAAGGTAAACTCCTACAACTAGTTAGATGTTACCTAGGTGGTCGAACCTCTAAAGTGTACTATAAAGGATACCTCTCCTTCCAGGGAAAAAGAATTTACACTGGGGACTCTTCAAGGAGGAGTTCTGTCTCCCCTGCTCTTTAACATCTTAATGGATAAGCTTCTCAAGTCTCTCAGACTACCAAATAATGAATACACCATCATATGCTATGCAGATGACATATGTATAAGGGCACCATCTGCCAATGATATGCAAATAATGTTTAAAGGCACCATCTGCCAATGTTATGCAAATAAGACTTAATTAATTCTCTCAAGTATCAACAGACATTGGTCTTGTCATTTCAGTTCCAAAAACAAAGTACTTTTCCAATATCTCGGAAGATCCTCACCTTGTATCAAACAACCAAATGGTTATGGTGTGCGAAAATCACATATATTTGGGAATACCAATTCCTTCTTCCCCTTACACAGTGTATATCAAAGATCTGTGTGAAAGACTCCAATATAGACTCAGATCACTAAATTTCTTGCCAATAGGGTATCTGGCGTTGGTATTAACATATGCGGAACTTCCTATCTTGCATATGTCAGGTCATTAGTCGACTATCACACCCCTGCAGCTCTGTACTATGACTACCTCTATCTTAAGACCCTTAGAAAAAATCAAAGCAATGCCATGAGGATTATTCTTGGCTGCCCTATGAGCACCAGAACTCCCACCTTTGATAGATCATATCAAACAGTCAGCGGTGATATTTGGTGTTAAATTAGCAAAATCAGTTCGGTCACAATCATGTAATGCTGGCTCTTTGCAAGGGCGGCAGTCAGCACACAGCACCAAAAATCATTAAATCATTAATAAAAGGTGACATGCAGTATAACAGACTAATTCACACCCCAAAATATTTAAGCTTATTACCAATGAAACAAGAGAGCATCATGTAACACTATTTACTGAGAGCGGTCCTGCACGATTAAGAAATCTTTGCAAGACGATTGCCTCCAGAAATTCTCTTTCCAATATTATCATCTGGTTCGAATGTCACTCCAGTTATTAAAAAACATCAATGGTTAGAAAAAATTGAACTCTTTATTGCAACTAATTTTCCAAATAGCAATGAAACACTGTATTTTTACGGATGGGGTCTCACTTAAGCAGTACATGAGGGTCTGGGTGCAGAATTACAGTTTATGAAAATTTTAAAGGGGAGCAAATATTTGACAATGCAGTGAGAATGCCAAAGTGGTCATCAATCACCGAGTGTGAAATTGTGGGACTTAAGCTTGCTATTGAACATGTTCTCAGTGGTAGGAAAAATGCTGTCATATTCTGTGAGACACAGAGTACCCTTCTGTCATTGAGATAATTGAAAAGTTCCCATGTTGGAAGAATAAGAAGTGAAAAGGCTGACAGGCTTGCAAAAATGGCAGCTGAAAGCTCAGTGTCCTGAATCTATAACCACACTGTCTCAATTCAAAGCAATGGTGTATAATGAGATTACGGAAGAGCAAGAACTTTCTACACTCTCACAACATGTAAACAGCAGTTCGATCCAACATTAAGAAAACTTCAGAAGGCTGAGACACAATTACAGCATGAGTAAAATGCGTACAAGTGACTGTAATAGAGTTGCTGCCCGTATAAGACTTGTTTATAAAAATATGCGGGAGGTGAATTGCGAGAAAACTAGTAGAGAGCATCCAGAACACTCAAAATGCCATTTATGTGAGTGTGAAGGGCGCAACACTTTAGTAAAATACATTACAGAGTGCACAAAGCTTAAGGATTTCAGGCCTCTTGGCTT
>JAXCGZ010000426.1:65000-70366 GCA_037179515.1 Halocaridina rubra | reverse complement strand
GAAGCAAATAAAGCACAAGGGCAGGAGAGAAAGGAACTAGAAAAAAGAATAAAGAAGCTGGAAGGGGAAAAGAGTCAACTAGAATCTAGAATTTCTAATCAAGAAGATAAAAACAAACAGCTAAATGACAACCTAAAGGAATTAGATGTTAGTTCACTGCTATCTTCTGAGAGAGACGAGATTGCTGCTTGGAATGTTCAGATTAAGGAAAACATTGAACAGTTCAGAAAAGAGTTCCAGGAGCTGAATATGGAAAATGATGCCATGAAAACGTCCTTTGCTGATGCACTAAAGGGGAATGTGGCAGTAAAAGAGGCTGTAAAGGTGGTGGCACTGGAAAACATACAAACAGTTGACTATAAAGAGACAGTAATCGAAAAAATGAAAGACGTTGTGATGGAAAGGGCAAACCCACTCATCAGACAGGCACTTGATAAGGAGAAGACAGTGGTAATCTCAGGCATAAGTGAATCCCAGGAGCCAACATGGCAGGGGAGACTTGAAGAAAATAAAGCTAGGGTTGTAGACCTGATAAGAAAGCTTGGAGTAGTATGTGGTCCTGAGGATATTGTAAACATACACCAACTAGGTAAATATTCGAGGGAAGGAAAGCCGAGACCAACAAAAGTAACCTTTGAGAGAGGGGAGACATGTAGGGAAATATTGTTGAGAAAAAAAAGTCTAAAAGACCTTCAAGAATGCAAAGAAGTGTTCATTAGACGATACAGAACACAGGAAGAGATGGGAAAGATCAAAAACTTGTTGCAAGAGGCAAGAAGGTTAAATGATGAAAGAAATGAAGAAGAGAAGAAAAATTTTCGTTACGGAATACTTCCAGACAAAGGGGAGATAAAGAAGATAATGACAGAAGATCAGGGGATGGGGCCTCATTAAGATTGTTATACACAAATGCTGATGGATTAGCTGGTAAGGCAGTAGAATTAAAAGATAGGATTCACAACAGTAAGGCAGATATAGTAGCAATTACAGAGACTAAGTTGAGTGAGGACATAAACAGTGTCACAGTTTTTCCTATGGGCTTCAGAATACTAAGGGTCGAAAGATCTGAGAGGACTGGTGGAGGGATAGCACTGCTCATAAGTGAGAGGATTCAAGTTGAAGAGATAAACTTGGCTATAGAAAGTGAGTTCAGGGAATTTCTTGTTGCTCGCATAAATACTGGGTCAGAGAGCATTATAATAACTGTTGTATACAACCCACCAAGGAACCAAAATAGGCTTGAAATTTATGAGGAAAGTCATATAGGTACGATTGAAGTCATAAACTCAGTTGTTAACATGGCACGGGAGAAAAAATGTAGGACTTTGATTATGGGAGACTTTAATCATAAAGAGATAGATTGGATAAATCTTGACCCACACAGTGGTGAGGACTCCTTTGGGGCAAGATTCCTAGATTGCGTACAAGGGAATTTCCTACACCAACATGTAATGGAACCAACAAGAGCCAGGGGTGGGGATGAGCCATCACTACTTGATCTGGTGTTCACAGATAATGTGTTGGATATTGAAAATATTGAGTATGAACCACCAATTGGAAAGAGTGACCACTGTGTGTTGTTGATGGAGTATATCATTGAAGACATTCTTCCTGAGAGTAGAGGCACTGAGGACATGAGGAGGAACTATCAGAAAGGAGATTACATCAAAATGAATGAGCTTTTTGCAGTTATTGACTGGAGAACCTTATTTTACAACAAATCTGTACAAGAAATGTATGACATCTTTTGTGAGAAATATGGGAAGATTGTAGATTGCTGCATACCTGTCACCAAAGTAGGTGTAATTCATGCCAGAGAGAAATGGTTCGATAATGGGTGTAAAAGAGCTAAGGAGTGGAGAGACAAATGCTGGAAAAGGTATAGGAGGAGAAAAAACATAAATGCCTGGCAAACCTACAAAAGAGCAAGAAATGACTACCTAAGTAAAAGGAGAGAGGCAGAGAAAGATTATGAGAGGGACATCACCAGGAAGGCGAAAGAAAATCCCAAGCTTTTCCACAGCTTTATCAGAGGAAAACTGAAGGTAAAAGAACAGGTTTTAAGGCTAAAGAGAGCGGATGGAAGCATCACTGAGACGGACGAAGAGATCTGCAAAGAATTGAACAAGGAGTTTCAGTCAGTATTTACAGTAGAAAATACCCCACCCCCTCAGATTGCAGTGATAGAAGCTCAAGGGCCGGTATTAGAGAACATGAACCTTACAGCCACAGAGGTATGCAAAGCGCTGATGGATTTAGATGTTCATAAAGCTACAGGTCCTGATGACATATCCCCTCATGTGCTTAAAAAATGCGCAAACACAATATCAGTGGCACTAAGTATCATATTTAAGGAGTCATTGGAGTCGGGGGAGATTCCAAGATGCTGGAAACAAGCAAATGTGATACCTATCTTCAAAAAGGGAAGGAGGGATACGGCTCTGAACTATAGACCAGTTTCCTTGACCAGCATAGTTTGCAAAGTTATGGAGAAACTACTAAGGAAACATATCTCTCTTCACTTGGAATCCTTCAACTTTTTGTCAGTGAGGCAACATGGCTTCAGAGAAGGAAGATCAACAGTAACAAACTTATTAGAATTTTATGATGAGGTAAGCCAAATCTTACAGGAAAGAGAGGGCTGGGCAGATTGCATATTCCTAGACTTCCAGAAAGCGTTTGACACTGTTCCACATGGGAGACTTATTAGGAAGCTGCAATCAATGGCTAGAATAGGTGGAAATGTCTTGGAATGGATAAAAACTTACTTAGAAGGAAGGGAACAGAGGGTTAGAGTAAGACACTCAGTGTCTGAATGGAGAAGAGTTAGTAGTGGAGTTCCACAGGGTTCAGTTTTAGGGCCACTTTTGTTCCTTGTATATGTAAATGACCTACCAGAGTCTGTAAATTCATTCATGAATATGTTTGCAGATGATGCAAAGATTGTGAAGAAAGTAAAAAACGAGAACAATGGTAGAGAACTTCAGGAGGATCTAAATAATCTGCATGAGTGGTCAGAAAAGTGGCTAATGAAATTCAATACCTCAAAATGTAAGGTAATGAGAATGGGTACAAGTGCAAGAAGGCCCAAGCTTGACTACTCGGTGGCTGGAGTACAACTTCAGGAGACAGAAAATGAGAGAGATCTAGGAGTAAACATATTGGCAGATTTGTCTCCAGAAATACATATAAATGGCGTAGTAAGGGCAGCATATGCATTCTTATCAAATGTAAGGGTAGCCTTCAGGCACATGGACAAGGAAATGTTCAGAAATATTTATGTAACCTATGTGAGGCCAAAACTCGAATATGCAGCCCCCTTTTGGAATCCGCACTTGAAAAAGCACATAGCTAAGCTTGAAAAAGTTCAAAGACATGCCACAAAACTGGTGCCAGAAATACGCAATCTCGGTTATGATGAGAGGCTGAGGGAATTAGACTTGCCATCACTCGAAGCTAGAAGAGAAAGGGGGGATATGGTGACAGTCTTTAAATTCCTTCATGGTTATGATAGAGTGGATAGGGATCGATATTTCGATATGGCTGGCTCTAGAACTAGAGGTCATAGTTTGAAGCTTCGGAAGAAAACTTGTTTGCAGGATGTAAGGAAATACTTTTTCAGTGTAAGAGTAGTTGATAATTGGAATTCGCTAAGCGAGGAGGTAGTTAATGCTACCTCAATCCATAGTTTCAAGGACAGGTATGATAAGTATCACTAAGTCTAAAAATGGAACCGATCAGGAGACGGGAAGATACGAGCTTTGGGCTCTTTCCCATAAACACAATTAGGTAATCACATACATACATACATACATACATACATACATACATACATACATACATACATACATACATACATAAATACATACATACATACATACATACATACATACATACATACATACATACATACATACATACATACATACATACATACATACATACATACATACAAGAAATGTATGACATCTTTTGTGAGAAATATGGGAAGATTGTAGATTGCTGCATACCTGTCACCAAAGTAGGTGTAATTCATGCCAGAGAGAAATGGTTCGATAATGGGTGTAAAAGAGCTAAGGAGTGGAGAGACAAATGCTGGAAAAGGAATAGGAGGAGAAAAAACATAAATGCCTGGCAAACCTACAAAAGAGCAAGAAATGACTACCTAAGTAAAAGGAGAGAGGCAGAGAAAGATTATGAGAGGGACATCACCAGGAAGGCGAAAGAAAATCCCAAGCTTTTCCACAGCTTTATCAGAGGAAAACTGAAGGTAAAAGAACAGGTTTTAAGGCTAAAGAGAGCGGATGGAAGCATCACTGAGACGGACGAAGAGATCTGCAAAGAATTGAACAAGGAGTTTCAGTCAGTATTTACAGTAGAAAATACCCCACCCCCTCAGATTGCAGTGATAGAAGCTCAAGGGCCGGTATTAGAGAACATCAACCTTACAGCCACAGAGGTATGCAAAGCGCTGATGGATTTAGATGTTCATAAAGCTACAGGTCCTGATGACATATCCCCTCATGTGCTTAAAAAATGCGCAAACACAATATCAGTGGCACTAAGTATCATATTTAAGGAGTCATTGGAGTCGGAGGAGATTCCAAGATGCTGGAAACAAGCAAATGTGATACCTATCTTCAAAAAGGGAAGGAGGGATACGGCTCTGAACTATAGACCAGTTTCCTTGACCAGCATAGTTTGCAAAGTTATGGAGAAACTACTAAGGAAACATATCTCTCTTCACTTGGAATCCTTCAACTTTTTGTCAGTGAGGCAACATGGCTTCAGAGAAGGAAGATCAACAGTAACAAACTTATTAGAATTTTATGATGAGGTAAGCCAAATCTTACAGGAAAGAGAGGGCTGGGCAGATTGCATATTCCTAGACTTCCAGAAAGCGTTTGACACTGTTCCACATGGGAGACTTATTAGGAAGCTGCAATCAATGGCTAGAATAGGTGGAAATGTCTTGGAATGGATAAAAACTTACTTAGAAGGAAGGGAACAGAGGGTTAGAGTAAGACACTCAGTGTCTGAATGGAGAAGAGTTAGTAGTGGAGTTCCACAGGGTTCAGTTTTAGGGCCACTTTTGTTCCTTGTATATGTAAATGACCTACCAGAGTCTGTAAATTCATTCATGAATATGTTTGCAGATGATGCAAAGATTGTGAAGAAAGTAAAAAACGAGAACAATGGTAGAGAACTTCAGGAGGATCTAAATAATCTGCATGAGTGGTCAGAAAAGTGGCTAATGAAATTCAATACCTCAAAATGTAAGGTAATGAGAATGGGTACAAGTGCAAGAAGGCCCAAGCTTGACTACTCGGTGGCTGGAGTACAACTTCAGGAGACAGAAAATGAGA
>JAXCGZ010000426.1:32500-62500 GCA_037179515.1 Halocaridina rubra | reverse complement strand
TTGAACAGTTTACTCTCAATTTTTGCAGGCTACCGTACACAAATACTTACTCAACCAACTTCAAATAAAGTTGAGCTAAAACTTACTGGCTTATAATTATATGTAACAGACAAACTGTACAGTACTAAAGGGGAAGGGCATGAGTTATGTTTGCTTAATGGTAGTGGATAACTCCCACTGGTAAATGATACACATACACTAAATCATATTAAACTGAACACTGCATAAATCCAAGCCTAAATGAAAGACTCATCGATAAAATGTAAAAATATATTGAAAAAAATTAACATTATAATATAGAGCAATATTTCAGCTTAAAAGAAAAGGATAAATTTTACTTTAGTTTAGGCGGCAATAAGGTAAATTTTCCAAAAATAACAGTTATAGCCCCAGACACGATTGCTGGACACAAAAAAAACAAACAACACTTAATATCGAAATAATGATTGTTCAAAAACCAAGAACTTTATACAGTATTGAAACACAGTCACTGCTTGACAAATTCGACAGCACTAGTCCAAGGGGCGAAATTGGAGGCTCGTAAATTTACACGAATTTTACGAGTCTCTAACAATAGGTCATCACCTGGTGCTGTCTTCAGAGGGAGTCCTCGACCGTTCTGTAAACAAATCAGACGAGCATCACATTCTAAAATAAAAGGATATATTTCTATCATATTTTACATAATTAAGGATTTTTTAAGATTTAGATTAACTTTACAAACAAATCCCATTTATTCATGAGAAAATGATGAAGTAATGACAAAATAAATGTTAGTTATAATATAGTCTTTCAAACGAATATATACATGTACGCTGATGCAATATTACTTATGGTATTACAATAAAATGCACACAAGGTATAACTAATGAAACTGTGTGTGATAGACAGATCACCACACTTTCCCCCCAAAAAGGGTAGGAAGCTAAATAAATCACATGTACAAACATAATAAAGTATAGAGCAAAAACAGAAAATTTAAAGGCATCATTGACAACCTATCCTTCTCCAACTGAGTTGTAGGGTCTAATAAATCTAACTCTTTCCTCTGATAAAGGAGGGGGACCTGGTTGAGAGATCGTCTTGCCAACTGCCTTTTTACACAAAATACATGGTTTTAAGATTTTCTTCACAATAACTCTACCTTTAGAGATCCAAAGCTGCTTCCTAAGTCCTGACAACATTTGTCCTAATCCACAATAATGATGTTGAATATGATAATAAACTATTATAAGTTTGGTCAATGGATGTTTGGCAGGTAAGTAAATTGGAAATTGTGCTTCAGGAGATAGATCTGAATTCTGTAATCTACTGCCACAACAAATTAACTGATCATCGTTCAAATGTAAATCTAATTGTTTGACTAAATTGATGAGTTCCGAAGCTGGTTTAGCACTTTGCTCAGGTAGTTTCAAAAATACAAATAAAGTAGGAAAACTTTGCAACTGGGCTAATCTAATACAAGCATGAAGAGTATTCAACCTAAACTTGTCGTGGAAATAATGATTACAGAACTGCTTTACATATGACATGATTCTCATAACTTTATTAACATTAGGTTCTGTTAAAATCTTATACACTACTGTAGAATTAACAATGAACTCTTTCTGTTGTGGATATTCTGATGGATTAAGCAAAAATGAAGGTCCATGTCTCCACATGATATTGCTATTCAACTTTGATACACTAACACCTCTGGTCAATATATCTGCAGGATTCACTCTAGATGGGACATGTAAAATGTTCAAATCAAACTTACATCTCAAATTGCGAAATTCACACACTCTGTTTCTCACAAAAACATCTGATGATGAATCATGATGCACCCAATTAATGGCAACTTCACTGTCACACCATATAGTGCAACCTTTGAATGCTAATTTCTCAAGCTACTTTAGATGAATCACAGAATATATGCAAATCTGACACACCATGGACAATCACAAATCTAGGATATTGGATGGTTGACATCTGAATCAAATATCTGCAAATGACTGAAAATTCTTGTACTAAAGGTTCTGGCAAAGGCTCATCCCAAGAACACTTACTTCTCCATAATTTTGAAATGAATAACTTTCCCTTGATCAAGATTGGTGATAACAATCCTAAAGGATCAAATACACTAGCAATTACAGATACAACTGATCTCTTGGTGATTTGATGATGCACACACACCTCCTTGCGCACTTTCTTACTGGAGTACAATTTGATTTCATCGTTTACAACATTCCAAGAATTTCCTAAAACATTTATATTATTCAGATCCAATTGGTCATGATTAACACCTACTTCTGCAACCTTGTAATGGCACAGAGGCTTCTGCTACAATAGAATTTACAATGGGATACTCTGTTTTTAGCTGTTCAGAGTCTGAATAGGTACAAACAAAGTTATCTACATAGCAATGAGAGATCAGAGACTTAGCTACTGGATGTGAATGTGTCCCCAAGTGATATGTAAGTGTTTTCTGAAGCAAAAGGGGAGATGATGTTGCACCAAAAAGTACTACTTTAAATCTATAGGTAACTACCTTCTGAAGTGTTTCATCCTCGAACCACAAGAATCTACAGAAATCTCTGTAGTTTGGCAAAATACCTATACGTAAGAAGGCTTTGGAAATGTCTGATACAGCAGCTACAGGGTTAGTACGAAATTCATTGAGTGAATCAACAAGTTTTTGGGTTAGGCTTGGGCCTGTTAGTAAACATTCATTCAGACTCTTTGATTTTGAATCAGCTCTACTAGAAGCATTAAACACTGCTCTAATAGGAGTGGTAGGAGAACTCTTGTAGACTGGATGATGAGGCAAGTAATGAGTCAACCCGGCTGTAACTGTAGGGTTATCAATTTTCTCAATGAATCCCAATTCATTGTACTCATTAAAAATCTCTGAGTATTGTCCATAAAGTTCTGGACGAGTTGCAAAGGATTTAGCTAGTGACATGAGCTGACCATAGGCTCTTCTATAGTTAGTTGCTGGTCTCTTAGTGCCCTTAAAGGGTAATTCCACAATATACTGATTGTCTGCCTTCTGGCAAGTGGACTTAAAATGAATCACTGATTGTACTTCCTCAGGCGTTAAAGTTTCATTCTTAATACCAACAACATCTAAATTCCAAAGGTTCTGAACTTCGGACTCAAGGGTTTGTACTCCTACACGAGCACAAAGCACATGTTGCCCATTAACTGTGTTAACTGACCGAGAACTAGTTGCCCACTTTGGCATAGGTCCAAAGATAATAGAACCTGCTGGACTAGACAAAAGTGTAATTCCGGAATAGAAAGTACGGTTGGTCACAAATCTAGAATAGTAATCTGCACCAATTACCATACCTATGTCACTAATCACATCAGAATCAATGTTAGGATCTGCAATTTTGATCCCCTTGTTTGTGAGTGTTTCTGCAACACTAGCAATACCAGGTACATATAACGTAGTGCTAACTTTATCATAGACGACAGCATAAATCGGAATATCAATGTGTACTACAACACGAACGACGTCACACAAAATGTTTTCGGCTTGATTACCAAATGAAGTCAGTTTAAGTGAGATACAAAACACTGGATTGAGTTTAAGACACTTTACTACTGCAGAATGAATGAAAGACCGTTGAGCACCGGTATCTAAAAACATCCTAACTGTTTCACGTTCCCCAGCACCAGAAATCTTAACAATTGCTGTAGGAAGTGCTGCTGAAGGAAGTGGAATCTTATTAGTCTGGACATCTGTTTGAACAGAATTAGCGACACTGTCATCTCTTTCTGACAGGATTCTAAACTTATCATCCACTACTACTTGATTAGTGGGAATGATACTGTTAAGGTTAGTTCCATTATTAATAACTGTTGGGGCATTAGACGCAACTGACACTTGATTAACTGCAGTACTACGGTTGGTTAGTTTCATGCAGAGAAAGGTATGATGTTTGCCATTACAATTTCTACACTCAGTCGTCTCTCTACACTGTGAGGCTCTATGGCCTTTCTATTAGACACGAAACATAGTTCTAACTCTCTAACTCTGTTCTTCCTTGCTTCATGAGTTGTGTACTTAGAACAAAACTTAGTTTTATGAATATCCTTACAATAGAGACAAGGTTTGTTCCAAGTACTTGAATTGCTAGATGACGAATTAGACTTATTTTGAGTCTGGGACACAACTACTTGTTTAGGTGCTGTACTAAACCTATGATTAGAATTTGTACTAGAATTCTGACTAGCTACTACTTTAGTTTTGGAATGTGCATCTGAATGTGAAACTTGCTTATTCCTAGACTGATCAGAGAGAATACGAAAACATTCCATGACCTTGATAAGGTGTCCAATACCATCCTTCAATTGTGTAATAGTCAAAATATAAGTACTGTACTTATTAAAAAGGTACTCTAAAGTTTTAGGACTAAGTTTCTTAGCAATTATGTCTTTTATTAGGTAGTCATCTCAAGGTACTTGGGTCACACCCTCTATTTGCATCAACAAACGTTGAAATGTTAAGTGAAATTCAGTCAACTCAGTTAAATTATGTTCAGGGGGTTTCATGTCCATCAAATCTAAATGTAATTGTTGCAACACAAGGTCATTGTCAGCAAAACTTTTTCTCAACAAACTTAATGCTATACTGTAATTACCACTAGTTATGGGAAGACCTTCAATGGTTCTATAAGCTTTACCTCTCAAATAAGATCTGAGCATGCTAAATTTCAATACTGGCTCAATGTCTTGACGACTATCAATTAAACTACTAAAGGAATCCCAAAAACAATTCCACTGACTCAACTGACCATCAAATTCAGGAATCTTAATCTCAGGCAACTTAGGGTGTGGAAGGAGTCTAGCAGGTACTACTGTCTGACTAGGAGCTTGACTAGTTGTAGCTTGTGCTTGACTACCAAAGGACAAATGATCATCTATAGCTGACTTAATTTGTATGACCACTTTATAGGCATTACGTTTCAGATTTCTGTGCTCTCTAGAAACTTGGCTAAGCTGGGTACTATCAATAGCATCGTGAATAGCTGTCCAATGTACATCAATGGACTCGTACAACTTTGTAAGTTCTGCTTCTGAAAACCGTAACGACCGTAAGGATGGTGGAGGAGATGCTTTAAGGTCATGTTCTATAGAACTGAGCATATCTATCAGATCGTCGGTTACAACCTTGTAAAGTTCAAACGCTTTTCTTTCATGGATTGATGGTAAAGACATCTTGCTGGATTAATCTTTACCTTACACAAATCACAATAAATTTGGCTGGGTGGCCAAACTAAACTAATACCATAATTCACTAGGATTTTAATATCTATATCCTTGGTACACTTGATTGAACATGCATGTATTCAAATTGTTAATCTAAACCTTCCCTTGGACTAAGGAATTCGACATCAGCAGTGATATCACAAAAAAATATGCCATGGATTTATGTACAGTGTTTTAATATCAAAGTTCAAAAACAATACCAAAGGTAGCCTATTCCAAATTTCATTCAGTAAATGTAGTAAAGTATGCTAGCTAGGCTAGGCTTAATCCGATTCGAAGGACCAGAAAAAACTAGAATATGTGGTGACTATTCCCAGAATGCCTGCTTTCACCAGGTCAATGAATAGTCTACTCTCAGTTTTTGCAGGCTACCGAACACAAATATTTACTAAACCAACTTCAAATAAAGTTGGGCTAAAACTTACTGGCTTATAATTAAATGTTACAGACAAACTGTACGGTACTAAAGTGGAAGGGCATGAGTTATGTTTGCTTAATAATAGTGGAGAACTCCCACTGGTAAATGATACACATACACTAAATAATATTAAGCTGAACACTGCATAAATCCAGGCTTAAATGAAAGACTCATTGATAAAATGTAAAAATATATTGAAAAAAGTAGCATTATAATGGAGAGAAATATTTCAACTTAAAAGAAAAGGATAAATTTTACTTTAGTTTAGGTGGCAATAAGGTAAATTTTCCAAAAATAACAGAGTTATAGCTCCAGACACGATGTACATTGGAATAAAGGATTATTATTATTATTATTATTATTATGCTGGACATATCAAAATAAACAACACTTAATATCGAAATAATGATTGTTCAAAAACCAAAAACTTTATACAGTACTGAAACACAATCACTGCTTGACAAATTCGACTGCACAGGTCCAAGGGGCAAAATTGGAAGCTCGTAAATTTACACGAATTTTACGAGTCTCTAACAATAGGTCATCACCTGGTGCTGTCTTCAGAGGGAGTCCTCGTCCGTTCTGTAAACAAATCAGACGAGCATCACATTCTAAAATAAAAGGATATATTTCTATCATATTTTACATAATTAAGGATTTTCTAAGATTTATTACCTTTACAAACAAATCCCATTTATTCATGAGAATATGACGAATTAATGACAAAAATAAATGATATTTATAATATAGTCTCTCAAACGAATATATACATGTAGGCTGATGCAATATTACTTATGGTATTACAATAAAACACACACAAGGTATAACTAATGAAACTGTGTGTGATAGACAAATCACAAAAAAAAAAAATAAATAAATAAATAAATAAATAAATAAATATATATATATATATATATATATATATATATATATATATATATATATATATATATATATATATATATATATATATATATATATATATATATATATATATATATATATATATATATATATATATATAGATATATAGATATATATATATATATATATATATATATATATATATATATATATATATATATATATATATATATATATATATATATATATATATATATATATATATATATATATATATATATATATATATATATATATATATATATATATATATATATCATGGTTTGCCTATTAAATGAAGTTAAATAATTTTAATATCGCCTGTTGTCTATAATAAAAGCGCTCAGTAATTCTAAGATGCTCTCAGTCTTTCCATCTGCTTATTACTGTATCAGTATGAAAAGCTCTGTTAATCTTATATATAAAATTTCCTAAATCATAACTATTACTACTTAGGACAAAGCAAATGAAGTATTCAATACTTTAGTTTCCCTTCTTAAAGCAAAAATTAGGTGTTCTAATAAAGTATAATGTTATAGAAAACGTTATTTTATGGAAAACTATAATTTTCGCATATTTCAAAATAATGAAATAAAAGAAAATCAATAATCTTTTACTGTCGGAGGCAGGATGGATATCATTATATTCATCTTAAAATATTATACTGAAAGTAGTTATAATAGAAAAAACACTCATCATAATGGCAACAGACTTTGCAAAAAAGCCTTTGCTTTAATATAATTAAAGCAAGATTTTTTTTATATAGTTGATAATAGCTGGGATAAAGTAACCATGGAAAAGGAAAATCTGTATTCAGTTGCATACACAAGTTGATTTGTAGTAATCAAAATGGTTGCTACCAAAATATAAAATAGCTAAGTCCAATGCTTAAAAAAAATAAGTTGAGGTGGGATTACATTAAGATAAGTCTCATACTCCCACAAATAACAAATAGGTAAGTAGAAATTAGTAGGTAAGTACATAGAGGGAAAAGGATACAAACACTAATGCGGTATAAGTTGTATCATAAATTGATATTTGACATAGCTAACATATATAGAAATGATAGTACAGGAATAACTTATGGAAATAAGAGGATATCTCTATTTGAATAAAGCAAGTGGTACCACACAAGGGTGCGCAGGATCAGCTACATCACTTAAATTAGTCATTTATAAAATAATAGAGGCAATAGAAAATTCAAGAAAAGTATTTAAAGATGATAATCTTAAAATTAGCTCATGTTTTGCTTCTTTTTGCTAGTGATGGACTGTTACGGGTAAAGTCAATTGAGGGCTCGAAGGTGATTGCTAATGCTTTAAAAAGAAATTAGAGAAGAAAGTGAATAATATTTAAAGACAAATAATAGGAAAAATAAAAATCATATTTAACATGAAAGAATCTCTAAATTATATCAGCAGATTAGGGGTCAGCAACCATATTAAATACCGCAGTACTACTCAACAATACCAGTACATAAAGGAAATGCTATACAAAGAGCTCAAAAACTGGTAGACTTGACCTACTCCATTACTGAACAAAATTGTAATAGTATTGTAATAGGTAGAGATTTTTGGAAAAAACACTAAAAAGAGACAACAATAACAGGAAAGATGATTTCGTCGACAATAGCAACAAGAATTACTTTCAGTCGGATATGATATGTACTGTACATAATGCAGTAGATGGAAAATACATTAATAAGAACAGAACATCTGATGATAAGGGAAAGTCAGGACAGGTGAATATACGAGTATGCAGCAGAATATTTCACAAAGGAAAACAAAGGTAGATGTACTGAACATGACATAACAAAAACTATAACATACAGTTAATGCTAAAAAAAATGGAGTTGAGATGCAAGAGAAAATGTTTTAATATATACCAGGACTTTAAGGAAGATATAAAAGGAGAAGAAGAAAGATACTCTACTATGCAATGGTAAAACAAGTTACCTACTATTGAATAACTGAAAAAAGATTTAATGATGAGCTTAAATCATACTCCATGTGGAGCATAGAAAATAAAACCTACATCATTTTATATGTTGATGCATCGGATGTCAAGAAGAAAGGAGAATAGAAACATGAATACAAAAACCTTATATAGGAGAGCAAGAACAAAATCATTGGCCAAATGCTATTTACAAATAATGTACTTGAAGCAAATGAATTAATCTATAACTTCTGGAAAATTGGGAAAATAAAAACTTTGCAGATTAACAACAACAGACTGATATGCACTCTATGTAACACTTAAGAAATACCATTGTAAAATTGCTTACCAGTTGAGTTTTGTGAGATCTAATATCACTGACTTAGTGACTCTTGCTCTCATCCAATCCTTATCAGTTCAATGTTTTTCTTCTATTCATTCATCTTATGCTTATCATATTTACTTTTAAAATCATTTACTGATGTGGCATTTACATGTGTTTTGGCCAACTGTTACAACAATTAACTTTTCATTGAGGAAAAAAAAAATATTTCTGATATCTTTAGAGTTATTATTTCTTGTAAATCATGCAGTGTGACCCTTTTCTGCGTTTTTCTCTGAAATAGTGCATCGACCAGTCAATGCTTTGACATTTTGATTATTTCAAATTCTATCATGGATTCCGGTGAGAGGATGTGTGGATCAAGTATTTGTGGTAACACAGGTGTGTGAGAAGTTCTAAGAGAGAGGTCGTAAGTCTATTTGAACTTTTATGGACTTAGAGAAAGTGTTTGACAGGGTTGATAGAATGGCGCTTTGGAATGTGTTATTACTGTATGGAGTAAGTGAATGTTTGTTGAATGCGGCCAAAAGTTTTTACAAGAATAGTAGAGCTTGTGTGAGAGTTGGGAATGGTATGAGTGATTGGTTTGAGGTGAATGTAGGATTAAGTCAAGGCTGTTTAATGTCGCAATAGTTATTTAATGTGCATATGGATGGAGTGGTAAGGGAAGTAAATGAAAGAGTACTAGAGAGAGGCTTAGAATTAGTGGGTGAGCATGGAAGGTTGAGGAAATTTAATCAATTGCTATTTGCATATGACAGAGCACTGGTGGCTGATGCTGAGAATGACTGTAATCATTTAGTGACGGAGTTTGTCAGGGTGTGTGAAAGAAGGAGGTTGCCCTTGAATATTGGTAAAAGTAGAGGCATGAAATGCATGAGGAGTGCAAATGTTGGCAGACTCTAAGAGGTTTCTGAAAGAAGTTGAAAGTTTTAAGTATCTGAGGTTGCACGTGGTAAGGAATGGATGAGTGGATGATGAGGTAACTCATATAGTGAAGGAAGAAAGTAAATGTCTAGGTGGATTGAAAAGTGTGAGGACAATTTGGCATTTAGGATTGAATGCAAAGAGGAGGATATGCCTAGGTGTGATTGTACGTACGGTATTGCATAGAGTATAGACTTGGACATCTAGAGAATATGAAAAGAACAAGTTCATTGTAATGGAGATGAGGTGCTTGAAACGTATGATTGCTCTATAGTGAATAGATAGAGTACGGAATGAAGAGGTTAGGCAGAGAACAGGTGTTGGAAGAAAGCTGTCAGATTGATTAGATTAAAGGTAATTAGAGAGTACTGAGTTGGTTTGGACACATGGAAAAGATGAGTGACGAACGAATGGCCAAAGGATTGCGGAGTGCAGAAGTGGTTGGAGTAAGGCAGAAAACCTAGATTGAGATGGATGAATGGCGTGAAAAGGACATTGGATGCAAGTGGAATGTCAGTGGAGCAATGAAGAGAGCGTGCAAAAATAAAAAGGAATGAATGAAGGAAGTTTGCATATAGGTGATGCAGGCCAAAGGTATTGCTCGCACCTGCTAGCTCAGTGATATGTGATGAATGGGTGTAAGGGGAGTTGCCATGTGATGAAATCGTGGCCGTAAACCAGCTGCGGATGTTAGACCTCTCTGCAGAATATCCTTGACCGCCTATCTTATGAACGACACAAGTTGGGCTGTAGGGAGGGAAAATATGACATCCTTCTTCCTCAAGGAGATAAAAGGAGTGGCTGAGGTATGTGTGGATCACAATATATGCATGTTCCTTGGCTCGGTCATCCCCCATGCAAGGGGAAATGTGGCCATGTATATTGATAGATATATCTCGTTTAAGCTTTTCTCCTCTATTGCTGTAATTCCCAATTTAGTGCAGTTTTCTGCACAAGGACTAAAATACACCAAAAGTAAGTAAGGCAGATTCCATAATTTGGGTGTTATATCAGAGACTATTCTCTAAATTCTTTCAATGGCTTCTATATTTTTTCGGAGCTAAGATGACCATGCTCGGTTTGCATACTCAAGAAAGAGCTACACATATCCTTTTTTCAAAATCATAAGCTTTTCAGTATTCAAATATGCTAATGAGTTATTTATTATTTCTAGCATGTCACTTGCCTTTTTTTTACATTACTTTAATATGATCTGCCACTTTAGGCCTGAACTTATGTATCCTCCCAGTTCATACTCCTGCTATGTAACTGCCAAATATTTCCCATCTTTAATGTATTGCTCTTTTAAATATCAACTCCAAAATGCATAACCTTATATTTTTCAACATTGAAGAATAGCATCCAGTCCTTTGACAGTTCTGCCAGTCTATCAAGGTCTTGCTGTAAAATGGCTATTTCTTTTGGGGATTGTACACATCTATATATTTCACATCATCAGTAAATATCTTACATTTGCACTTAATGAATAAGGTAAATAATTTTTATATATAAAAAGAAAGCTTCGGGCCTAATAGTGGTCGTTGAGGAACCCCATTACCTACATCATGCCGTCTTGATCTTGCTCCATTAACTGCCACACATTGCATTCTGATATTTATAAAGCTTCAATCCAAGTTAGAATTTTTCCTGGGTTACCAAGTTTTTGTATCATATGATAATCTATGTAATGATGAACTATCAAAAGCTTTTCTGAAGAGTAAATAAATTGTGTCAAATTCTTTATTCCCTTCCTAAAAGACTGGCATGTCCTCTAAAACTTCCAGTCAGTTTGATAAACATGAACTACAGAGCACAAATCCATGATGACAATCCGTCAAGTATATATTATTGACACTGAACTATATCATCATACCTCTCACCAAAGTTTCAAGCATTTTAACTTCATGTGATGTCAGTGATGTCAGTTTATAATTGCTAGCCTTTTTCCTATCTTCTTTCTTATAAATCACAGTCAGTATAGTAATTTTCCAATTAAATAGCAGATTTCCTTCATTTGGTGATAAGATGAATAAAATTGTGAGTGATGTTGCTATAGCTTTTATCAGTTCATTGAGAACTCTTGGATGAATACCATCAGGACCTATAGCTTTGTAAGCATTCATATTTAAAAAAAAATATGTTTACTTTCTTTTACCTGCAAATCATCAAATACTGACATTCATATATGTTGTGGCAAATTAAAGGGTTCTTCAATTTCTTTACTAAACATCGTCTTAACAGATTCATTTAATATAAAAATTTTATTGTCTTCTCATTTATTATCAAGTTTGCAAATTCAGAAATAGCTACTTTACAGAAAATGGAAAACTCTGTGCATAAACAAATATTGGGAGCACCAAAGTATGCACAAGAGACAACACTGAGAGGAAAAATGGCTTGAAGGTTCAGGTTCAGGGCAAGAAGCAGCGCCTTTACAACAGTGCTAGAATATTGCTGCTATTTGTGTCCTGGACATACTGAAAGAAAATTGATAATGCTATTTAGTTGTCATAAATTTGTTCCATCATCAGGTAGAGTTTTAGATTTATAGTACTTCAGATATTTTTCTCTATTGTTAACATACATTTAGTCCCTTGGACACACACATTGTGGCTAAATTTTTTTTAATCACCTCTCCATAACTCGTATTTATACCTCATCACATAGTAATGATTCGATATATTTGTCTGACACTCATGTCACTTATACCTGTTACTTTGGCAAAAATCACACATTTAGATTAAAAAAAAATAAGCAATTCTTAACTAAGCTACGCTGCTGTATAATCACCCAAATATACCCTATGCAGGTACATAACTAACTTCATCTTCAACGAGGTGTTGTGTCTTCTGACGTTGGCGGTCATGCTTTTTTACCACTGACGATTCTCGGATCTCTGCAGGAGCTGTGCTGGTGTTTTTTGAGCTGGAATCTCTTATTAAAGGTTGTTAATATATTTCATCTGCTGCCTTTTTCTCGTTATTCTGCCCTCTATCTTTCTGGTCAAACTCAGATGTTCCTTGGTCCTTCGTCTGAGCACATGACCAAGAAGTTTATTTGTCTTCTCCTTATTGTTGCTATTAAGGTATGTTGAGTGTTAATTAACTCCAGGACTTGTTGATCTGTCATAAGAGCAGTCAAGGGTATCCTCATATTTCTTCTGCATAGCCACATTTCCACTGCTACCTAACCTAACTTAGGTTAGGTTAAGTTATGTAAGTTAGTAAGTTGCTTGCCTTAATAGTTTAAATTTGGGTGCAAATATATCAGTATCACTTATTTTAATACTGTTAATTGATTCCATCACTTCCCATATAAATAAAAAATCACATATAGTTCAAATCCTTTGAAATATAATCTTTTAAGAACCTCTTGCATACTATGACCTAGACCTAGATTACTCTTTTGTTCTTCAACTTTGCCAAATGCAATTTGAATTCATATAAAGCCAGCATTATAGTTGCTATAATGCGTTTCTTGTGGAAAAATGCTTTGTGAAATTTAATTCCTTTTAAATATTATTTAACTATGTATGCTCAAAACTACATCAATTAAAAGCATGTAAGGTGAGGGACAACTGTGGTTGTCATAAAAACATTGTAGTTATCAGTTGTCAGCCTGCTCACCTCTGTGGGGAAGTATATTGGTCAGCGGAGTGAAAAAAAATCAAAGTGCTGATTTTAATTTAAAAAAAAAATCTTATATAAGTATAAAAGTTTTTTTTTCTTTTAATAATTATCTTTTCCAACCCTGATTTCTGTTTATTAAGCTTAATATTGCAATGTTTGTGTATGCTAAAGACTTGCTTTTTGATCTCTTTGTCATGCAGAAAATGAATGGCCATATTTTCTCACTCAAAACTAGGGAATGTGATAGTCTTATAAAACTGAAACAGAGCACAAATATGAAATACTATGATACCACATTACCAGTGTACTGTGTTTCCAAGGTTTGAATCCACGGCCAGTGGCAACAATATGTTTCAGCATTTTCCAATTTACAAGTAACCAATGCAACTTGAAAATATATAAGGAAAATGTATATTGGAATGCCGCAAAGCGTTATATATCATTATTTATGCAAGTCTCTTCATTATCAAAATAAAGCCTGGAAATGACAATGCATTTTACTATATTGGATTTTCTCATAACTCTATAACGCGTTTTTTTACATAAATTTATAGGAGATACATAGGGTCTTGCATAAACAAAGACATTTTTCTAATTCCATTGTTATTATTCACCAGTAAAGAAATAGCCTCTACAAACCAACAGGTCTCAGTGTTTTGACAAGACATACTTAATTTTCATGTCCCTCTGTTAGCCAGTTACTGGTCACTTGTGTGAATTCAAGTCAAGAGCGATTCAGCACCCTTCCTGCTTGATATAGTCACACTTCCGATGATCTCTGCCATTTCCAGCTCAGTCCTAACATGGCTTTCACAGGGTGTGGAAGCAATGCTCTAGGCTCTGAAGAATGGGGTAGCTATGCTCGTGAATGTATGTTACTTAAGAGGGTGTCTGGGAGCAAAGAGCCACTGTTAGGAAAATTAGCTTCAAGACATTTTTGAGAATATTAGTATGGGTTAGGGTAGCTGTGGGGCTCTGGGTGACGAAACTGTCTAGGCAGGGAATACGATCTTTTTTCTGCTTTATATGTTCATAGTCTCCGCTTTCTATAAAAATACCTTAACTATGTTATTTTCCCACACTCATATGTTCTCCATTAGTATATCTAGAGTATGTCTCTCTAACTAGCAAGTCCTAACTAAATCAAATATTTTCACACCTCATGAAAAACCATTGGAAGCCACAAAATATAATATTAAACCAATGAGGGTGATAAAATTTAATGAATATCAGAAATTCTCAAATTTGCCAGAAAGCAATGGTAACTCATACTGAATTAATCAGCAAAACCTATATATAGGCATGTATTCTAAGTAGAGAACCTAACAAAGAGGAAATGCCTTTTGTAATTGTTTGACAAATGACAACTGGCACTGACTAGAGGCATAGTTGATATTTACAGTAGAAAATTTAGTGTTTATTGTTTGGGATTATTATCGATTCACTCAGATGCAAAAAAATGGGCTTGTTCTAATGTTGAGTTTTCCTGCTGGTGACTAATGTATAGTGAGTTGGCACACTTATCCAAAATTACAAGTAAATTTTATCTCAATTATTGGAGTGATCTGAATATTAAACAACTTTAATTGGTGAAGTTTTAATCATGTGTGGTTTGAAAATATGAATTACTTATAAATGCAGAAAATATTTCCTTAGGAAAATAATGTGTGTTATCCACTGTTATTATTTAGCATCTGTATTTTATTTGGTACAGTGTAATTACAGTAGAGTAGCCCATTCTTGAGCTAAAGCTCACAGGAGGTTAGAAATAGGTTATTTGAAATGTACATATGCAATTTTATGTAAGGGTCTTTAACATCTATGGTTTTAGAATAACGCGGGTGAGTGGTTAAACAGTTAACAGCGTAAAATGAGGAGACATTGCAATTTTTCTCCTTTAATGATATATAAAAATTTTAGTCTTCAATTGTAATGTACTGGCAAACCCCTAATTCTCATTCAGTGTGTGAAATTGGTCAGTTCTTTAATAACAAAACCCAACTCTGGTACCTACCAGCAATATGTAAAAATAATATTTTCAGAAGTATACCCATTAAACGTTCTTCATTATCCTTTCACCTCCATTATTATGTTGCTCCTGCACCGATTTGGATGAATGACAAGGCAAGCCAGACCATCAGAGGTAGTGACAATCTCATTGTTTACTTATAATATAGAACAAGTATTTTTTTCTATTTGGCATAGATATAGCTATTGCAGCATTGAAACAATTGTTAGTATATACTATCTTACCATTGGAATGAGACTGAACTGCACCCTAACCAGCAATTTCTACAAATTCTTGAAACTCGATAGTCATTAGTGGAAAAAGAGCTTCCGGACAGCCGTTTATGACACGTATTCTATCTTGTTATGATCACAACCTAAAGTAGTATTCTACAGGCACCTTCACCTTCAACCTATATAATGCAAACGTATGACATATTAGAAATATATGTAAAACTTGTTTCAAAAATTCTCACCAAAGAGGTTTCCCATTAATCAGTATCCCATTTGGAAATTTGAATTCTCACCATAGAGGTTTCATAGTAATCAGTAATTCATTTGGAAATCTGAATATATATTTAATTTATTACTTAAGATTAGCAGTCATTAAATGCATACACATACTAGCAGATATGCAACACCTAAGTCCAATATATTCCATGTTGGTAATATGATGAATATTAAGAGTTGCAAACTTTGAATCTATTGGATTTCAGTCTGCAAAGTCCAGTTGCTACTTTATAAATTTTACGTTTGTTGGAATAGCAGGAAAATGACCTTTGCAATGTGTATGGCATTCATTATGTATTATGAGACATATTTGCCCATCGTACTACAATGCATAGAAAATATTAAATAAGTTTTTCCCAGATATGGTGTAGACTCATTCATAACCACATCATTTACCTTTAATTATGGTAACACTGTCTTGCATGTATTTTGCAAGTTCCCTTTGATATGTCCTTGCTAAATAGAATGCCAAAACACCATCTCCATATACACTTGGAGTCCTGAGATTGGGAGGGATATTGTGTATACCTAGACCATCCTGTATAAAGCAGTTTGACAATATGCATCTTAATTGTAAAGTGCTTTTTCTAAGTTTTCAGTACTTATTTTGCGTGGTCTTTTCTCAATCCAATTAATCTAAAAAAATGTCAGCTATACAAAACATACAATATAAATTTGCTTTATATGAGTTTTAGATTCGGTAATTTCAGAACTTTTGCATTCATTATCGGTTAAGCAATTCATTTGAACTTTTGTCTGAGAAGATATATTTTTGCGTTTTAGGAACTAATATTTATGTGTGTGTGTGTGTTTGTTTGCTTGTTTTTTTTTTGGTACAGCAAGCTACACTGTCATCTAATCACAATACAGTCCTGAATTATTGTAGAAAATGAACATGGATTTAGCTTTGTGTAACTTCAAGCAGCTTTTACTATATCACCATTGTTTTTATTTCCCAATAATTTTAGTTTTTATATCTGCTTGGGCATTTTATTTATCCTGTGGAAGATTGCTGATTAGATGCTGATATATAGTTTTCGCTTATAATGTGTGATTAGGACGTGTCTTAGTCAGAGGCTCATATGGCCATGAAATTTAATTATGCTTTTTTATTATTTTTTCAGAGCTAAAGAAAATTTTATTCTGAGATGTAGACAGTGGCCCTATTAGGATTATTAAGAAAAGAGTTTCTACAAGGAAAATGTGCTGAATCTGAGAGCTTTTACCAAACTTGAATTTAAAGGCATAGTTAGTGTAGTGTAATTATATGTAACCGACAGCGATTTTTTTTTTTTTAAGATGATACTACTTAGTAGTGCTATATATCAAATCATGAGCACAGTCACGTGTTCTACACAACTCATTATTAGGGCTTCTATATTACAACAACAACAAAATGAGGCATCAAATTCTTTTACATGTAAATCTCAAATTTATATTAAACAATGAGAAAGCCGTAGTACGAAAATCATAGTATATGCCATAAGAGACTGAATGTAGGATGCAAAATTTAGTTACAGTTATTTTATATAAAATAAAAAATGATTTCTATATACAGCCTGAACATAGAAAATCTCAAATTTTGCCTGTCACATTTATTCAACATTGTAATGAACATGAAATACGTAAGTGATGCTAGTATTGTAGTGAATTCTCCAATTTCCGTTGTCTGTGTGAAATCTAAAAATAGAAAAAAATATTTATCTTTTACTGGATATGACAAGTCCTTTCCTCATATGAGCACTCAAAAGCGACACTTTACAGAGTACACTAAGGAAAAGCTTTACACTTGTGACAAATGCTAAATGAGTTTTCGTCATAGGAGCCATCTTATCCCATATGTGAGGATTCTTATCAAAGATATGCACATGCGAAAGAAATAATAGTGAAAGAGGAAAGTCTTATCTTATACATGAGGATTAATACCAATGAGAAGACGTTTATGTGTTCTGAATACAGAAAGGGTTTTAGTCAAAAATATAATCTGAAAGCCCATGTAAGGGTTCATGCCAAAGAAAAGCCATTTTTTGTGTTCTGAATAAGGAATGGGTTTTAGTCAACAAGACAGCTTGAATGCTCATATAAGAATCCATATGAACGAAAAACCCTTCTTGTATAAGAAGTTTGACAGTTGTTTTAAAATTAGGGCTAATCATCATGGTCATCTAAAAATCCATTTTTATATAAAACCTTACTCTTGTCCTTTCTGTAACAGGGGCTTTCCTCTGTCAAGCCATGTCAGAAGCCACGTGAGGGAGCATATAAAACAATGACCCATTAACTGCTTGGAATGCAGTCAAAGATTTGCCTTGAAATGTATTCATCAGGATTATTTGAGAATACACTCGGTTGAAAAACCACAGACTTGTGCTGACTGTGAGAAGAGTACTCATGAGCAATGTGGTAACTGTTCATTTGAGATTACATACTAAAGAAAGATCTTATTTGTGTAGTGTTTGGGGAACAACTTTCCATCAGAAAGCTACACTCAATTGGAATCGAACTATATAGTATTATGATTATGCCATAAATAGTTTATTAAAGCATATCAGGCTTTAGCAGAAAGAATGTCATCAGTATCAATTGAAATACATTTTAAAGCAGCAACTTTAATGAATACGCCATTAGATGTGGTGCAATAGTATCCTCACAAGGCCAAGGCCATCCTTTTATCTTCATATACAAATTATCGATAATCTTGTGGGATATAATTCTTGGTAATTACCTAATGTATATATGAGAAAGAGCCTTAGGGACCGCCGCACTGTAGTGGTAAATGCTCAGCTCAAGAGGTGAGGGACCCTATTATGAACCCATAGCAGAGCAATAGGAATAACATCCAGCCTTAAACTTTGCCAATAGTTAGGTACACTCCCTGCAAACTTAAAATTGGTAAAGTTTACATTCTTGAATGTACTTCTTTTCTCACTGAGAGTTTCCTGAAAAAGTTTTTGAAGTATCATAGAACTGAATTTACTGAAGGGATGATCATCTAATTTACCTGGTTTCACACCGTCACCATGGCAAAAAACATGTGTGGTATGGTCAAGTGTATGCTTTCCTTTGATGGGATACTAATTTTGTTTTTTCTCCTGTTTTCTCTATGCATATATAATCGCATCGTTCGCTTGTGGAAATCAGCCTCCTCTGTAGATAAGTAATACACTTGAAAGTACAAAGCACTATGGCTCTCAAAATTTCTTTCAATTTTCAATTTCCTTACGTAGCCATAATCATATATATATATATATATATATATATATATATATATATATATATATATATATATATATATATATATATATATATATATATATATATATATATATATATATATATATATATATATATATATATATATATGTATGTGTGTGTGTGCATTTGTGTGATTGTGTGTGTTCGTGTGTGTGCATACATGGTGTCTCAAGGTTATTCAGTCCCAGAGTTACAATGTTCCCCTGATACAACAGAGGCCCATAAATTACATTGGGGAACAATTTTGAACATAATTTCTGTTGAGTTCAAGTTTTCACTTGATTTAGACTAAAACTGTCATGTTGATTTCAAAACTACAGTCAGTTGTCTTTTACAACGTCAAGTTTTCTCTCTAGAGCGTACTTTCGGAATAAGCAAAATTTTATTGATTAATTATCCGCACAACTGCATTATATTTGCATTTTATTAATTCTTAATCATAGACTTTGAAACAAAAAAACTATATCTTATACTATTGATTGCTTCTCTACACACTTGACCGCAACTCAAAAAAGAGGCACTATTAGTTAGTGGCAACAGCTTGTTCGCAGATGTCATCATGGCTTGATGTCGTTTACACCCGCTTTGCGGGTGAGAAGATGTTTGGTATAGTTGGAATGTATCGTCATATGTATGGGATTAACGGTTGGGGCGGAGAGGGTGAAACCTGATACCTATACAGTTACACATGAGACAGTGTGGTGAGAGGTTGTGTGTGCTCCATATAGCCTAGGTGAATCATATTCTGCAATCAAAAGATAAAATTCTGCATACAAGGTTCCAGCAAATGCTATGTATTTTTTTGTAGTTTTTTATAAGTTTGTGAATGATCTACTTATTGTTATCCTAGTACTTATTTCCTTTTTTTCAGTTCATGTAAGCCTCAGCTGCTTCTCGCCACAGGTGCCTAAACAGCCCTGGTTCCTTTCGTTATAGCTGTGGCAGTTTCACCTTTCCCAGTCAAAAGGCAAACATCAGCACATATGTCAAACAAGTCTATTTTGCATATTTTAAAGTAGAACTTGGTGATCAAGACAGGTCTTGGGCCCCTCACAAGGTGTGCAAGCAGTGCATTGAAAGTTTACTAATGTGGACCAAGGGGACATGTGATAAACTGGCATTTGGTATACCTATGATTTGGCGACAGCCAAGAGATTATTGCACAGACTGTTACTTTTTGCATAGTTTCATGATAAAACAAGAAAAACAAATACAAAACCGAGTATCCAAGTCGACCATCAGCTATACATCCAGAGCCATATTCATCTTAAATCCCAGTGCCAGTTTTCGCTCAACTACCATCTCTTGATATCTGGGATCCTGATGAAGAACTCAGTGTCAGCCATGATGCAGATTTTGATATTGAAGATGACTCAGCTCGTAAGGGATTCGATCAGAATTAGTTGAATGATTTGGAATGGGATTTGGGACTGTCAAAAAAGGCTTCAGAACTCCTAGCATCAAGACTGAATGAGAAAAACTTGCTTGAAAAAGGAGCAAAGGTGTCCTACTTTCGATCCAGAAAAAGTGCACATCTGCAGTATTCTCGAAGTGACAGTAGCTTTGTATATTGCCATAACGTACAAGTTTACTGCAGGAATTGGGAATTCCAATGTACAACTTAACTGAAAGTGTAGCTTAAAGTGTCCTTCTCCACAATGGCAATTTATATGGTGCAGTTCCAATTTAGCAGTATGTCTTCGTGAAGAATATGGAGACATAAAGAGAGTCATTGAATTGTTGCAATATCACAAACACAATTGGATCATCTTTTTTGACATTATAATGGTAAGCTTCCTTCTTGGTCAGCAATGCGGTTGCACCAAATATCCCTGCTTTCTGTGTATGTGGGACAGCAGAGATCGAGAGAAGCATTTGGATGGAGAGGAATTGGCCTCCAAGACCTGACCTAAAACCTGGTGATCCCAACGTTCTACATGAGCAACTCGTTGACAGAAAGGAAATCATATTCCCACCTCTGCCCATTAAACTGGGTTTAATGAGGCAATACGTTAAAACACTGAAAACTAAAGGAGACTGTTACAAGTACCTCACTTTGGCATTTCCTGGCCTATCAATTGAAAAAAATCAAGGCAGGTGTGTTTGATGGACCACATATTCGGCAGCTCATCAGAAATTATAATTTTATTGGGACAATGTCAGAACTTGAAAAGCATTGCTTGGTCATCATTCAGAGACCTAGTAGTAAACTTTCTTGGAAATAAACGAGCACAGAATTAGACCAACATTGTCCAGAAGCTATTGGAGAGCTACTAAACGCTCGGATGCCACATGAGCATCAAGCTGCATTTTCTGCACAGCCATCTTCCTAACTTCCCGGAAAACCTTGGTGAAGTCAGCGATGAGCAAGGTGAACGATTCCACCAAGATTTGAAGGTTATGGAAGAACGGTATCAGAGCAGATGGGATGTAAATATGATGGCTGACTATTGTTGGAGCATAAAGCAAAATTGTCCACAAACTGAACACTCTAGGGAAGCAATAAGCGGAAATTTTTACCTTAAGTAATTGCACACAATTTGACTTACAATAATAATAGCCTTTGTATGAACAATATATATTTGTACAAACATTATAGCCAAGCAATGCTTTATTATTTTCCATCATATGTAAATTTTTAAACCATGCAATTAAATGAGCACAAATATACTAGATACAGTATATCATGTTTCTTTATACAAAGCGAGGGTATCCTGTAGCATGCAAACCTGACGTGATACAGAAAAACTGGGGTCATTTATTTATTTAGAAACCAAACATTAGTAAAAAAACATGTGTCAGACCTAACTCAACAAAAAAAAATTTACCCAGTGTTATTAATATATGTTTAATAAATAAATTTTTTTATCTACCAGGCTTGTGTGGTAAATGCAGACTTCATGCGCTGAACATTAAAATTTCAAGATGCTCAACTTCGATTTAAAAGACTGTTAAAGAGTATCAATACTCTTATCAGCAGTGTACCAATAATGTAATTTCAACGAATCACAATAGCTTTCAAGAATTTTCATAGAAATATAATGTTACTAAATGAGTCCTCGTTTTATGTTTCGCTGTAAGTCTCCATTATGGGGATGCACAAGGACTAACTAGTACTGGTATATTATGGTTTGATGCCCTTTCTTAGGCCATGTCATGGGCTCCATCACAGGTGTGTCACCTCCCAATATGAGTATTTTAACTACAACCCTAATTAACTGAGTACAGACTATCAGTTCTTATGCACTTACAAAGTGGCTGTCTGTAATACCATTTTCTTCCCTTACTGAGGTTTAGTTCATCATGACCTGAATTATAACATTCTTGCACAATATAAGTTACAGATTTAAATATAATGAAATTAAATTACAATTAGATTTAAGATTAGTGAATCGTCAAGCTATTATTAATTCTAAGATACAATTATTTGAATGGTTAACACTGGATGCAAGATCTCAGTTGGTACTGAATAATTTTTAAAAAATCGGATTATATAAATGATAGAGAAGTAAGTAGGATATAGAAGGATTTTGAAAGGGTTTAAAAGTGCACGTGGAGAAGTGTAGAATAAATGCGAATATAGATTTTATAAAGGGTAATTTTAATGTCAGTTAAGATTGGTCTAAGTCATCTGCCTGATTGACAGCTGCTCGACAGATAAATGTCCGACTATATTTATTAAAAAAAAAGCGTATCATAACCTAGAAATAATCTGACAATCATATAAAATTGAAAGAACATTGTTCCTAAAATGACCCAATGCACTTTCACTCAATACTCACAAACCACCCAAGGGATCCCGGACACCCTTTTTGTTACCCCCAATATCTGACATATCTTCCAGTTTCACAAGAAGCAAATCTAACTTCATTGGCTCAGAAAAAAAAATTCGGGAGTTGCTTCTTTTAGAGTCGTAGGTACCTTCCAAGATATTTATTTTAAGATTTATTTCAACCTGATCATCTTCATATAAACTCATTTGCTTTTCAATGCTAAAAAAAAGTCATCTACAACCTCTATATTTTGTGGGCAAATTGCTTCATCCTCTTTCTCCTACTTGCTACTAAAGAGATCTGAAGAAATTTCAGGATCATGTTAAAGAGCCTGAACATTTAACATGCTTGTATCACCACTTTCTACACACTCAAAAGGATCTGAATATACATCTCTTTCTGAACTCTTATTATGGACTGCACTGATAAGAGGAGCCTCTTCATTTCCAGAAGATGTAAAGTTAAGAGTACCCTTCAATGTGTAATATAATGTGTCTAGTTACGCTGTTAGCCCGAGCAAATTTTCTCCCACATGTATTACATGAGTAAGATCTCTCCTTCTTGTGCACCCACAAGTGTGCATTAAAATATAGAATGTATTTAGTTTTCTATTTCTGTAACACCCTCTACAGTTTAAGATAGTCTTTATTAATTTTTCTCTTTCACCTTTCATTTTCCTGCTTATTTCCTTCGCTATTTATTGATTATTTAATTTATCTATTTATTTATTTATTTATTTATTTATTTATCTATTTATTTATTTACTTATTTATTTATTTATTTATTTATTTATTTATATATTTATTTGTTTGTTTATTTATGCATTCATTCATTCATTCATATACTGATTTATTTAATAATTTATCCTGGTTTAATGGCAATGCATTTTCATATCTAAAAGAATAACTTTTGAATCTATTCTAGAGCATTTTGTATATTGAGTTGTTTGAAATGTTATTGTCAAAAATTAGTATCAACATTTAGTAGTTTGCCATCCGTTTCCTTCGATGCCCTTTCTCCCCATCAAAATAATGCCTCCAAAAAGAGAGCCCTCCCTCTGATTAAGAATAGGTTGTATAGTAATATTGCACTATGATTGCATTGTTCGCTTATAAGCAAGGATGTACTTTTGTGATGATTACATTTCGCTATGCGAGGAAGTAGTTAATGCTAACAGCATTCATAGTTTAAAGGACAAATATGATAAGTACCATTGAGAATGAATATGGATCTGATCGGAAAATGGGAAGTTACGATTTTAGGGCTCTTTCCCGTATGAACAATAAGATAAGCACAATGAATTAACCTGTTTGTTAGTGCATAAATAGCACATGAAATTAAATAAGGTGCTAATTTTATGCAACTAAGACTTAGTCCTTCCGCGGAGTAAAGTCCAACTGTCACTTCCTCGTAGTGCCCACTTGATAATGCAAACAACAGTGGTAGAGCTACGACAGACCTAACAAACCAATAGTGGATAAAAAAAAATTGCTCAAGAACCACATGAAAAGCCTCGTAATGGACAGATTTTACGGCATCGAATTAGAAACAGAAATAGTTTATGAGACAGACAACCACAGATCAAGTGGAAGTTAGCCACGCTGAATATTGGAACTATACAAACAAACAAACAAATAAACATTAATTTGCATATGGCCATGGCTATTCTTTTACAAAACTAAGAGTACACTTATAAGTAGACATGTAATTGAACTAATACGTAAGAGGGTAATACATACAGTGAACAGAAATATAGCTTTCCTAGAAAATGAAGAGTACCTTGAGTTAACAAATTTGTATAAGAATTATAATAATAATGATCATTCTTTAATAAAAATGTTAACAATAATGTTAGTAATAAAGTAGTAATAATAACACTCGATACAGGATCGTTATTATCTGCATCATCACCATATTTGTATTCCTAACAATGAGAATAGTTAGTTCTTAACTTGGAGAGCAAAGAAGGCGATATCTATTTATATGTAGAATGGTATGTGTTAAGGGAAATTGCATTAAATCATCAAGTTTGATTAGTGTGTGAGCTGTAGCTATTTGTTCAAAAGAAAACTATATAGTTTGTCTTTGAAAGCGGTGAAGGAGGATGACTTTTTTAAGATGTTCTGGAATATTGTTCCAAAGTATTGGCCCTTTAATGGTGATCATCTTTGAGCCTGCATCTGTGTTTGTTCTCTGAATAAAGCCCTCACTACTCTATCTTGTGTTGGTTTCCTTTGTATGCCTAACTGCTTTGAAATTAAATATAAGTTATGATAATGATGGCTTAAAATTTTTTATACAAAAATGTAAATAGCATAGGCAAACATGTTTTCTACCCAGAGCCACCCAAGTTTTTTGAGAGTTGGTGTTATGTGGTTATATTATCTAATTCCTCCAAGGGCAACTGGAGTTGCAAATCAATAAGCTTCTGTATTCTATTTATCTGAGTCTTACTGAGAGTTCCCCATATAGCTGTGCAATAGTTAATGTGATTTAGTGCTAGATATTTTACAACCGTTATTAGAGAGGCAGTCGCAAAATTGTCGTTTATGCAATTAGTCAATTGTATAAAATCTATATGGGAATCAAACAACATGTTGTTATCAAAGTGAAGTCCTATATTTTTTTAGTGCTTTGCAGAAAAAAATAATAATTGTTGAGTTTTCTGGAATTTGTGCTATGTGGAACCTTGAACCAATAAACATGCATTGTGTTTTATTTTCGTTAATTAACAGCCCAATTTCTTGAAAGTAGGTTTTAATTTTTGACAGTGTTTCCTGCTCATAAGATTAGCTCTGGGAGATTATTAATATCACCACTAAGGAGTGGCTGAGTGTCATCTGCATATTGTGCAACAAGACAGTCGGAAATAAAACCAGATAGATAATTTACGTATATGGAGAAGAGGATAGGACCAAGGACTGATCCTTGTGGAACACCAGATGATAATTTTTTTGGAGAAGAAATAAGGCTGTTAAGATGGATAGACTGTCTGCAGTTAGACAGATACTCTCTAAACCAGGTCGGGTCAATATTTACGCTTTTGATAAGTCTAATAATACAAGCAGAGAGATTTTTTCTTATCTATGTTATTATAAATTCTATTAGTAACTTTGAACAGTGCAGTTTCCGTTAAGAGTTTCGGTCTGAAGCTATGTTGGTTAATACCTAATAGTGTGTTTGTCTCGAGATATAACATTAGTTGGCATGCAACTATTTTTTTTTCCTAATATTTTAGAGAATTTGTTTAGCAGGGAAATGGGACGATATTTTGTCACATCTTCTCTGTCCCCCTTTTTATGCAGAGGTATCACATGTGAGTTTATCCATGAATCAGGATATCTTTTAGTAACAATAGAGGTGTTTATAATAGTTACAATATAAGATACAATCATGGGTAGAGCATCTTTGATGAACTGAAATGGCATACCATCTGGATCACAAGAGCCAGTGTTTCTTAGGCCCTTTATTGGAAGAATTAGGGTAGCACAATCAATAGGATTGATCTTGAAGTAATCTCTTATGTTTACCTTGGAAGAATTGTCATTTAAGTAATTACTCATGTACACTGACTTGATGTTTTCTTGCGTTTTCTCATATGTATTTTTCCCAACGTTAGCAAAATATTTATTAAAGATTTCCACATTGTCTTTCAACTCTGTAATAATTTCGTATCTTTCTGAGGTAGTTTTTCCATTCTTTATCATGCTTCTTATCGGTTTCTGTGTTGCCGCTGTATCATGTCTAGAGTCATTAAATTGTTTTTTTGGTAAAAAAAAAAAAATGCTTATATCAATGAGGGATCTGACACGTTTCATTTCTACTTTATAACATTCACGGAGAGTCATATCATATCTATTTATTTTTATCTCTTTTGTATTTGATATGTGATTTGCATTGTCTCTTTGATGTCATTAGTTAGCCAAGGGGCTTAGGGGCTGGTTATTTTTCATGTTACAATGAGTGCACAACTAACTAGGCGTTCACGGAAGACTTCTGTTAGAATTTCAACCTGCAAATCGACGTTATCTGTGTGTAATATACCACTAAGTACATTTCTGTTGTTAATTAAAGCTTCACAAAATAAATTAGGGGAATAATTTGTTAGGTACCAGAATGTCTCGAAGAAAAGCTTCCTTTTGGGCTTGTTTATATTTAGCATAGTAATGTTGAGCTCGTGATCTGCAATTGGGCAGGGAATTACTTCCAAATAGGGTATACTGTCCACTTTATTTGTTATTATCAGATCTATCAGAGTCTTAGAATTAGCAGATGACTGAATGAGCTGAAAGGTGCTTTTGGGTGAAGGTGAACACACCATATATTGAAATATGAAAGTTTCTGATACTGCACAGTAATCCATATATCCTCGAACTCTTCGTTTCTTTCTAGTTCTGTAGTAATTTTTGATGCACTGAAATAGTTTCTAACATAAATACAGACCACACACTCTCGGCCATGGTCATTACAAAATATTTTAAACTCTTGGATATTCACATGTTTATTTTTAGTCGTAGGTAGAAACCAAGCTTCACTTACACAGAGGATATCTATGTTCTTAGCATTATTATATCCTCAAAATGAGCAAGAAGGGACTGAGAGTTCACATGCACTAATGTTACATTCTTACCAAGCTTCATCAGGGAGGTATATACGACATAAGGATGAATAATTGGTCGACTTAATGAGAGACAAACATTGGAATATAATTGGTTTGAGAAAAAGATATTACATGGTATTCATGTACTAATTTATAGTGGAGCAGAAGATGAACAGGATTGAGTCTGTTTCATTTTGACAACTGAAATATGAGTGCGAATTATTGCTGTCAAATATGTCAGTAACAAGATACTTGGAATTACATTAGAGTTGAAATATAAAGAATTAAAAATTAGAATTTTATATCCCGCAACAAGGAAGAAGTGTTGAAGAAAAGGAAGAGTGCTTCGAAATATTCCAGACCACAGTGAATTTATAGTTTCAGAGAGAAAATTATAGTACTGGGTGACCTGAAAAGCCATGAATGTGTACTTAGGTGACATAGAGGAACTAATTGGCACGCTTGGAATTGGTGCTGCAAATTCAAATGGGGAAGGATAGTTGACCTCTGTACTGGAAACCAGATGACAAATAATGAACACCTTTTTTGTGCTTTGACCAGAGCATAAGTGAGCCTGGTACCGCTGGATTTTAGAAAGAGGAGAATGACGCCAGGAATCCATGAGTGACCTTGCATTGACAGAGAGCAAGAGTTTGATTCAAGATGTTAAGACAATTCCATCATTATCGCTAGACTCTGCTCAACGTGTTGTGATATGTAAAATTAACCACCAGCCTCCTCTAAAGTCTTAAAAGACTCTGTAGAAAGATTTAAAAAAAGCAACAGTAAAGAAGCTTAGAATTTAGAAATGAGAATTAGTAAAGTTTAGCTAACAGAAAGATATGCTACACTAGAAACGATGTTACAATAAGTAAAGAGGGACTAATTGTAGATTGTAGAGGAAGTCATTCTCAAGCGGATGAGAGGTAGTAAGAAGAAAATGTCTGCATTTTTGACAGACGTTAGAGCTGCTGATGCACGCAAAAAAATAAAGCTTTCAGGTATTGGTTAAAAGTGTGCACTTACGGGAGCTGACAGAGATATGTACATTTGAAGAACACTACCAGATCAGGAGGCAACGGACAGCAGTTCTCTATAAGAGATATTTCAGGAGATTTGTTAACTGAGCCACTGAAGGTGCAATGAAGATAGCAGAAATATTCTAAGGACCTCCTAAATGTTCCAGGAAATGGAGAAACAACGGAGGAAGAGGGAAGGAGATTGGAGAGGCGTCTGGGGGAGACATGGAAGAGGATTATGGACGCAGATGTTAGGGAAGCTCTATCACATATGAGCAATTACAAAGCCACTGCATATGATGGTATTCTATTTGGAGGAATGTCAACTATTAACCTAACTTAAGATTAAGCAACTTAGCATGGGACAGTGGAGAAGACTCTGATGTTTGGAGTAGAGCTGCGATGCACCCCTTCTTTAAGAAAGGAGATAGAAAAAAAACTGTTCAAGCTACAGGGAGACAAATAGGGTATTAAATATATTTATGTATATTTAAGAATTTAGTTTTCTTGGCTTGTTGCGTAGCATAGAACTAGGCCTTCAACTATGAGAATATATGATCATTTTTTTTTATTTTATTATGTACTATTGTACACGACAAACCCACGTTCGAGCTAGCCTTGGGGGATTGAATTGCCAAAATAATGAAGACCTAGTAAGATGACGATAGACCAGTCTTTGGCAGGAAGAAAGATTATAATAATTCGCTTAAAAGGGCATCCAGACTTAATTTCCCGGCTCCACACTGTTTCTATCCACCCCAGTTTGATAAAGTATTACTAGCGACATATAAAACGGCCAACGATTAGTGTACGCTTCCAATCTAGATTCCCTAGCTCCACCCCGTCTGTATATACCTTTAATGCGAATGAGGAATAGAAGTGAGATATAATACTGTCAACAATTATTGTATGCATTCAGCATTAATTCCCCAGATCCAACCCATCTGTTCATTCCAATTTGACAATAGATTAATATTGACACATGAAATGGCAAAGAACTACTAGTATACGCATCCACTCTTATTTCCCAAGCACCAACCTGTGTCCACCACATTTCAAATTGGAATTAGGAGTAATACATGAAAAGGCAAACAACAACTTTGCACGCATCTATCCTTAATTTCCCATCTCCAACATGTCTGTGTCCACCCCATTTCAAAATGGGAATTAATAGTAACATAAAACGACAAGCAACTACTATTGTACATCAAGTACAACCATTATAAGTCTGGCCAAACTCCTGCTTCAATTAAAAGATTGGTCACCAAATTAACAACAGAATTAAGGCAGCAGGGATTCACTTTTAACCATGCCCATACTCACCTCTGCTATCACAGGGAGCAACAGGATTAGGGCACTTAGTCTAGCTATAGCCTATGTCGTGGCCCCATTCCCCCTTGCATAGAAGGTGGCAGAGCCAAA
>JAXCGZ010000426.1:25000-27500 GCA_037179515.1 Halocaridina rubra | reverse complement strand
CTTGAACCCTAAGTAGACGTGGGAATGGGAGCAGTGAAAAAAAAGACAGAGATAAGCAACTGACAACCAATGCTCATTTTCCCAAAAAGAGTATACTGAGTGATAGGTCTGCTAACAACGAACATTATTTGTACATACAAATAGAAATGAAAAGGTATTTCCTAATCAAGATATATGATTGCAAAGTATTTGAATATTTTAGAGAATTTTGCAGGATTTCAAGCACAAACATCAACAATTATCTTTGGGAACTCACTGGAACCTGGAGAATACTATATATATGTAGGGTCCTAGGTAGGGCATGCAGTCTTAATTCTCAAGTGGTAACTTACCAGTGTTACAATAGAGATTAACAGTGTCATATAAAATGTAAAACACAAGATTAGGGAGATAAGATAATATTCTAAATGATGCAGTGCGTCTCTGATAAGATTCTTTGGAGGTTATTGTAAAGAACTGACAATGAAGAATTTCTGGGATGCCAGCAAGCATGGAGATATATATCTCTTTCCTCGCTTTTATTGTCTGATGGCCTTCCCTTTTTCTGTTTTCCTTATATTGTTCTTTCTCAGCAGAACTATATATGCAATCCTATGGAACTGCGGTTGTGAGGTGGTTAGAATACTCAAATGGGCAGGTGACAGACCCGTGATCAAACCCAAGGCAGAGTGTTAGGAAGGGCATCCAGCCTTACTCCTCTTATAGCTCTGACTTCTATGTGTCCATCCGATTTGAATGGGAATAAATTGTGACACATAGAGCAGCAAACAATATTTATAAGTAAAAAAAAAAATACTGCAATACTAAATCGTACCATTGCATATAATTTTATCATTTCTCTTCGCTTTTCCCTTTTCCTTACAAAGTTGCTTCCCCTACTGGTTTATAGTTTTTTACCTTTTTCCAAATGGGTTTATTGGTTGGTTTATAATAATAATAATAATAATAATAATAATAATAATAATAATAATAATAATAATAATAATAATAATAATAATAATAATAATAATAATAATAATAATAATAGCTATAATAATAATAATAATAATAATAATAATAATAATAATAATAATAATAATAATAATAATAATAATAATAATAATAATAATAATAATAATAATAATAATAATAATAATATCCTTACCATATTTAAAATTGAAATGTATCACCGTACCCGTGTAAGTGGTTATTTCGTATACGGTCACTAAACCCATTAGTATAAGAAGTACAGCTAACACCTTATTAAAAACCATAACTAGGGAGCATTCAAAAGCACGTCACGCTCAGAGTTAACTGTTGTCTGATAAACTGATGTTTCAGTATTGGTGTATTTGCGTATATCCCAATGATAGCTTCATTTTCAATTCTTATCAGATATAATTGGTGATAAGGAAGAAGAAAGATTATACTAAAATAACAGGGAATACATTGCTTCATATTATGATAATGGGTTAGAAATGGGAAGTCAGTGACAATTTCAATACACCTTGGAAAAAGAAATCCATGGTAGAAATATGTATTTACTGAATTACTACGCAATATCAAGATTTTACTTTCTGGTGAAAGCATTTTTATAATACCAATAACGTAGCCTGGTGTTGTAAAGCTCTCCTCTTTCTGTGAGAGCTTTACAACAGAAAGCTACATAATCATTATCTTCAAAATGCACTTACGCAAAAAGTTTGAAATTGCGAAATTAATCAGTAAACACACTTACACTAGTGTTTATTTTTCAAATAAATGAGTATCATTTTTAAATTATTTAGTTATGCATATTATCACCGGCTTTATATAAGCACAGTTATATTGATTAAATCATATAAATAATAATACAATGCTTGACTTGTCGCAGTTCCTCTTCATTCGCATAGGCGTGGACACAGACAGCTTAGTGTTAGGGGATAAAAGCTGGATGCCTTTTCTAACACCCCACTGCAGGATCGAACTCACATTAGTCACATCCCGACAATTCCGCTTTACCACTGAACTACCATATCTTACAAAAATGAAGCATCATTTTGAGTCACAATTAATCACCATCCGCCGAGGGGTGAATGAGGGATTAACACTGCATGCCCTACTTAGCACCTCACTGTGGGATCGAACTTACGCTAGTGTCCCACATACATTTAATCCAAATATTGTGAACATAGAACAATATAAGTACGCAAATTGTAACAAAAAGAAATAATAATAATAATAATTGGTTTTGGTAAAACTTCACAAAATTACAAAACGAAGTTCAACTTATGGAACTACAGATGATTATCCCATAATTCTAGAGATCAAGTAATAATTAACTTACGTAAAAGAGATTTTAGCAATCTACAATCAATGATTTTACCTTCAGAGATTGTACTACCCACAACAACTTACGCCAACAACATAACATACACTCCTTCTGAGTTCTGTGAGAAAGTCTGAGATTGACAAATCTGCCTTTAGACCTCTGGGCTGTTCAGCCAGGCACTTTAAGGTACAACACCAACAACAACTTTAA
>JAXCGZ010000426.1:17500-22500 GCA_037179515.1 Halocaridina rubra | reverse complement strand
GTTATAAGTATTAGTAGTAGCAGCAGCAGCAGGTAGAAAGTAGTAGTAGTAGTAGTAGTAGTAGTAGTAGTTGTAGTAGTAGTAGTAGTAGTAGTAGTAGTAGTAGTAGTAGTAGTAGTAGTAGTAGTAGTAGTAGTAGTAGTAGTAGTAGTAGTAGTAGTAGTAGTAGTAGTAGTAGTAGTAGTAGTCATAGATATTATTGCCAAATATTCAGTATATATTAAGGAATAAATATGTACTTTATATTCAGAGGCACTAGCCTGCTGAGCAAGAGCTCCTTGGCAGACAGTTTAATATACATTTCGCATAATTTAAAGTATGACGGCAATAGCCTGACTTTGATCTGGACATAATGATGCACCAATACTGTATTAATTATCAATCAGCAGCTGCTTTATTTTGCCTAGTAAATAAATGCTGTTTGAGTTTCTTTTTAAATAAAGTTGTGACAGTTATTGTTTTTAAATCTTCTGGTAATGCTCTCCAACATTTTGGGCCAAAACAGTGAATAGAAAATTTGTACAAGGTTGTTCTCGGCTGTGGACATATCAAATTTACATTGATACCTCTGGTTCCTTGGTTGTGTTGAATAAATTTAAATAATCTTCTGTTATCATTGTTATCATTTACATCATTATGTATAATAAAAAGACAGAAATACTGTATAAAGTTATTAAATTTAAGCAAGATTAGCTCCTTGAATAAAGAGGAAGTTGAGTCATATTTTCCACCATATGTAATAGTTCTGATCAGTTTTTTCTGAGTTACAAATACATCCAAAGACAGTATATAATGAAAGGATAACACAGGGAATAGTATATGCTTTTTAAGGTCTCATTTGTTGGATTCTGTCGAATTTTATACAAAATTCCACACGTCTTGGACAGTTTTGAGCAGATAAATTGAATATGATATTTCCAAGTTACATTTTCATCAATAATAACTGCCAAAATTTTCTTACAAGCAACTCTTTTAACTTCATTCCCATTCATATTAACTTGATCAATATTGTGTGCTACAGATCTATTTTGAAATAAGATATAGTCAGTTTTGGAAACATTTAGCTTTAATTTATTAACAGAGACCCAGTTGTTAATATATTCTAGTTCACTATTTAAAACAAAATGCAGGTGGTCAAGGTTATTATCATGCAAGAGAAGGTCGGCGTCATCTGCATAAAGAATATATTTGAATTTATTACTGGCATTGTAAATATCATTTATATAAACTAAAAATAACATTGGGCCCAGTATTGATCCCTGTGGTACTCCCCTCTCAATAGTTTGTAACAAAGATGCTTTCCTATTACAATATACGGCTTGTTTTCTATTTTTCAAGTAGATCTTAAATAACTGTAATGGTGTTCCCCTAATACCCACACAAGTTAGTTTTTCTATTAGTATATCATGGTCTAATTAGTCAAATGCTTTGGACAAGTCTAGGAAAACCCCTGCAACAGAGTTTTTATTTTCCAAATTTTGATAAACATCACTTGTAAAGTTCATTATTGCTTTTTCAGCGGTCTTATTATTACGGAATCCGTATTGATTTTCGGATAATAGGTTGAACTTTTCAAGGAATTCTTTAAGTCTGTGAACAATCGCTTTTTCAAACACTTTACTTAAAGACGGTAAGATAGATATAGGTCTATAGTTATTTTCATCATCTACAGTGCCTGACTTAAATATAGGTATTACTTTAGCAATTTTTAGTTTGTCTGGAAAACATCCTTGCTGAAAATATAGATTGATTATGTGGGTACGTGGGGTACCAATGTAATGGGCAGTGACCTGGAGTAGTTTTGATGGAATTTCATCATATCCCGACGCTGTATTTGATTTTAAGGTTTTTATATATTTAGTGACTTCCTCCCTTGTTACATAATACAAGTAAAATGAAAAGTCTGGTGGATTATTAAGAAACTGTCGGTGTGAGTTTTGTTGCATATTTTGTTGTTCCTGTGTTGGTTGTGCTATAGTTAAGAAATGATTATTAAAGATATTAGCAGCGTGGTCATTATCATATTTTAATTTGATTTAATTTGACTGATTAATTTGTTTTAGTCCCATTAGGCTGTTTATTGTATTCCAGTTGAACTTGCTGTTTCCTTGTTTCTTCTTTAGCTTATCCTGAAAATATCTATTTTTTGCAGCTCGGAGTAGTGTTACTAAGTTGTTCCTGTAAGCTTTATATCTGGTTCCAAAAGACAAAGGCCATTTTGATGCAAGTCTTTCTAATTGGTGTTTTTTCTTTGATACTATTTTTTAATCCTGCAGTTATGTGTGGGCATCTGTTGTTTTTATTATTTACAGTCGATTTTCTTAGAGGAAAGCAGACTAGAAATTTATCTCCAAATGTACAGTGAAATTTATGAAAAGCTTCATTTGCATTATTTAGGTCAATGAAATGTTCCCATTTTTCATGTGATATATCTCTAGTAAATTTAGCTATGTTATCATCAGAGTAATGTCTTTTTTCTACATATGCATCAAATTTATGTTCTTCTTTTTTAAACTGGGAGTATACTGCAAAATGATCTGTTATGTCGGTGTACACTATGCAATTATTCATGTTGTCTTCAAGATTTGTGGTCCAGATATGATCGATTAGAGATGCACTATTTTCAGTTACTCTCGTAGGTTTAGTAGTTATTAGAAAGCAGCAACGTGAATACATTAAGTTTATAAAATCAGTAACTCTTTGATCATTTATTTTAAACAAATCTAAGTTCCAATCACCGAATAAATAAATAGTTTTTTACTTTTTTCTTGCTGCAAATCAAATACTTTCAGTAAAGTTTCAAGTTATTTTCCCCTTTGGTGGTCTATATACAGATGCAAAGAAGCAATATTCCTTACCGTTATGTTCCTGTACACTAACACATTCAATGAATCGTTCCATCATACTGCTCTCCTTTATAACACTCGAGCTATACTTATTAGCTACATACATACATACACCTACACCTTTCCTGTCTCTGTTCTGAGTGAACATATTGTATCCTGTTATATTATACAATGATTCAATATCATTATCCAGCCTAGTCTCCGAAAAACCCATTACATCACATATATTATTTTCTGTTAAACATTGATCAAGAAATATTTGAAGATTATTTGCAAGACTTCTAATGTTCATGCACAAAACCGAAAATGCATTAGATTTATTTAAATTTGAATACAGTTCATTTAAGTATATATAAATTGAAAAAGTGTTGGTTGCATTTCTCATATTATTCAAAAACAAATCTATTTCATTTTCAAGATCAAGTGGGTTAAATATCATCTTATCAAGCTCATTGATACATAAATAATTGGGAAGTACTTTGTCGTTGATTGTTAGCTTTATAAGTTCATAGTCACTAATGGAATAGTATAGGAGGTATCTATTTACAGCCATGGTGAAGAAATAAATTATACTACTTTTACATTATTGACTTACAAGCTACCATTTACTTCTACTAATTCTTACCGGGTTCTTCCGGCCATTTATTGGTTTAGGGTGTGAGCGTTTTATAGCTCCCGTGGCGGAAGACACGGCAGGAGGGGGTGCGGGTGATGACATATCACTCTCCCGCCTCCCCACTCCCGCGCCCCCCACCCCCGCACCACCGATCCTGGTCAACTCCTCATCCACGCCACCCACAGCACCCACAGCACCAGCCACACACTCGGGGCTCGTCCCACGATGAGCTTCGCATGTTTAAAGTAGGCAAATTTCCCTTCTGATTTAGCCTCTTTTAGTTGTGGCATCTGTGCAGATTTTATTGCCTGTGATGCGGCACACAGGTCATCATTAAGGTAGATCTTGGTGCCTTTCAACTTTTTGGCATTTTGCATGACCGTCTCTCTGTCACAGTAGTGGGAGAAACGAGCCAATATGGTGCGAGGTTTGTCATCACGATGTGGTCCCACGCTGTGAGCCCTCTCAGTAGTAGTAGTAGTAGTAGTAGTAGTAGTAATAGTAGTAGTAGTAGTAGTAGTAGTAGTAGTAGTAGTAGTAGTAGTAGTAGTAGTAGTAGTAGTAGTAGTAGTAGTAGTAGTAGTAGTAGTAATATTATTGTGCTTACGGGAAAGAGCCCCATGCAGGTAACTCCTTGTCTCCTGGTAGTTCCATTTTTGTATTTAGTGACAATTACGTATATATGCGTGCATATGTGTGTATGTCTGTGATTACCTAATTGTGATTACCTAATTGTGTTTACGGGAAAGAGCCCAAAGCTCGTATCTTCCCGTCTCCTGATCGGTTCCATTTTATACTTAGTGATACTTATCATACCTGTCCTTAAAACTATGGATTGAGATAGCATTAACTACCTCCTCGCTTAGCCAATTCCAATTATCAACTACTCTTACACTGAAAAAGTATTTCCTTACATCCTGCGAAGAAGTTTTCTTACCAAGCTTCAAACTATGACCTCTAGTTCTAGAGCCAGCCATATCAAAATATCGATCCCTATCCACTCTATCATAACCATGAAGGAATTTAAAGACTGTCACCATATCCCCCCTCACTCTTCTAGCTTCGAGTGATGGTAAGTCTAATTCCCTCAGCCTCTCATCATAACTGAGATTGCGTATTTCTGGCACCAGTTTCGTGGCATGTCTTTGAACTTTTCAAGCTTAGCTATGTGCTTTTTCAAGTGCGGATTCCAAAAGGGGGCTGCATATTCGAGTTTTGGCCTCACATAGGTTACATAAATATTTCTGGCATATGTGTATGCATGCATATATATCGTTGGAAAGGTCTAATAACGCTTTTTGTTGAAATGAATGCCACAAACTCTCTCTCTCTCTCTCTCTCTCTCTCTCTCTCTCTCTCTCTCTCTCTCTCTCTCTCTCTCTCTCTCTCTCTCTCTCTCTCTCTCTCTCTCTCTCTCTCTCTCTCTCTCTCTCTCTCTCTCTCTCTCTCTCTCTCTCTCTCTCTCTCTCTTTATCTATCTATCTTCTATCTATCTATCTATCTATCTATCTATCTATCTATCTATCTATCTATCTATC
>JAXCGZ010000426.1:10000-12500 GCA_037179515.1 Halocaridina rubra | reverse complement strand
TCCCCTCACATCCGTTCACCACAATTCATTGAGCTAGCAGGTGCGAGAAATCCCTTGGGCCTCATCGTATATGCACAATCTTTATCCACTAATTCCTGTCCTCTGCCCGCACTCTTCCTGTTCCAATGACATACTACGTGCATTTATTGCTTCATCTATCCATCTCATTCAAGGTCTCCCTCTTGACCTAATTCCAATCACTTCTGCACTCCACACTCTTCACTATTCGCTCATCACTCATCCTTTATCATGTGTCCAAACTATCACAACACTCCCTGATCTAATCTATCCTACAGCTTCTTTCCAACACCCGTTCTCTGCCTGACATCCTCATTTCTTACTCTATCTATTCTAGACACACCAATCATACCTCTCAAACACCTCATCTCCATTACATTCAACTTCTTCCTTTCCTTCTCTCTTGCATTCCAAGTGTTTGCTCCATACAATGCTGCCGGCGCAATCACACCTTCAGATATCCTTTTTTTTTGCATTCATTCCCAAATATATATTTATCATTACACTTTTCAAGCCAACCTAGACATTAACTTCACTCTTTGATCTACCTCTACATCGACTCATCTACTCCTTGATACATGCAACCCCAGATACTTAAAGTTCTCAACTTCTTCAAGCACCTCTCCATTCACTCTTACATTCAATCTAACAACATTAACACTCTTCGTGCAACTCATGACTTTACTTTTACCAATATTCACCAGCAACTTCCTTCTTTCACATGAATTAAAAAGCTCAGTTACCAAATGATTCAATTCATTATCAGTATCAGCCACCAGTGCAGTATCATAAGCAAAGAGTAACTGACTCAATTTCCACAACCTTCCTTCCTCACCCACTAGTTCCAAGTCTCTATCTAATACTCTTTCATTTACTTCCCTTATCACTCCATCCATATACATTTTAAACAACCATTGTGACATTACACAAACTTGATGTAACCCAACATTCACATCAAACCTATCACTCATACCATTTCCAACTCTCATGCATGCTTTACTATTAATGTAAACACTCTTCACCGCATTCAACTAACTTCCACTTATTCCATACAGTCGCAACATCCTACACAAACCCTCTCTATCTACCTTGTCATTCGCTCTCTCTAAGTCCATAAAGGCTCAAAAAGTGTCCCTACCTTTCTCCAAGAGCTTCTCACACATCTGTCTTCATGCAAACACCTTATCCATACATCCTCTTCTCTTCTGAACCCACAATGTTCTTCCCCAATCTCTTTCTCAGTACCTTTCCTAATTCTCTCGATTAACACTTCCATATACCTTACCAACTACACTCAAGAAACTAATTCCCCTAAAACTACTACACTCATACTTACCTCCCTTCCCTTTGTAAAGTGGAAGAACACATGTACTCTACCAAGCAACTGGAACCCTCCCTTTACAGAAACATGCATTCAACAACCTAACCATCTATTCTACTAATGCCTCCCCACCTTTTGACAAGCATTCAGCATGAAACCCATCTATCCCTGGTGCTTTACCTTATTTTGTTGCACTCAATGCCAAACGTACCTCCTCCTTTGTTATATCTCCATTATTCTCATCTCCTAACATTGACATTCTCCATTCGTTTTCCACAGCCAAATTTTCTGCCTCCCTATCATCTTCCTAATTCTGCAGGTTCTTGAAATAATCAGCCCATCTCTCTCTCACCTCTATTCCATCCACTAGCAATTACCCACTCCTTTCAATCTCTCCATCCAACCACATTTACCTTACTTCTCTTTTCACTTCCTTCCAAAATATCTTTTTATTCCTTTCAAAATTCTCAGACAAGCATATGCCCAACCTTGCATCTGCTTCTCTCTTTGCCTCCCTCGCCACTTGCTTCGCTAGCCTCCTCTTTGCATATTACTTTTCAAACATCTCTACATTTCCTACCTGCAACCATACCTCATAAGCCCGCTTCTTTTCAGCTACTACTGACTCAATCGCTCATTCCACCATTCACTACCTCTCTTTTTACTTCCGCCAATTAGTCTCCTTCCGCTTACTGCCTCGGCGCACTTCATAACTTCTTCCTTGAAACAGCCCCATTCTTCTTCCCCTAATATTAAGGGGGCGTATCTTATTTTTTTTCAACGATTTAATGGTTTTCATTTGAGAGTTTTTTGCTTTTAAATACTTATCATAGGTTTTAGCAGACTTTGTGAATAATTAGCATTTTTATTATGCGGTTATTAAATTTTGCAATGTGCCAGAGAAAATTGTTTTGCTTTATATCACAGATCTCATAAAAATGTTCACAAAATCACTCACTTATTTTATTGGTTTTTTTACTTTATCGTAAATAATTCCTCATGGTATAATGTGAGTTCCTTAAACAATTCATCTTCAAGATACTGACCAATGAAGTAACCCCAGAAAGTAACTTTATTGTAATATGCGAATATGTTTTATTTAGCTTCCAAGTGGTTAATTTCTTTTATTGTCTTATTTCATTATTTTACTATGATTTTTTT
>JAXCGZ010000426.1:0-2500 GCA_037179515.1 Halocaridina rubra | reverse complement strand
GAATGCCACTATGTTCATATTACAGATTCCCCAACCTCACTCGTGGCTTCATTTTAGCATTTAATTCAATTCCCAATCTCATTCGGGCCATGAAATAACCAATTAAGCACATTACATATGTGAAAACATGAATCATTTTTTACCCCGACCGGGACTCGAACCTAGGACTTATGATTACTAAGTCAAGGCGCTACCACTACACCACAGAAGGTTAAAAGGAATCCAACCTTATAGCTTATATCTGCTATACTTAGGAATGAACGTATTCTAACTGAATGCCACTATGTTCATATTACAGATTCCCCAACCTCACTCGTCGCTTCATTTTAGCATTTAATTCAATTCCCAATCTCATTCGGGCCATGAAATAACCAATTAAGCACATTACATATGTGAAAACATGAATCATTTTTTACCCCGACCGTGACTCGAACCTAGGACTTATGATTACTAAGTCAAGGCGCTACCACTACACCACAGAAGGTTAAAAGGAATCCAACCTTATTGCTTATATCTGCTATACTTATTAATGAACGCATTCTAACTGAATGCCACTATGTTCATATTACAGATTCCCCAACCTCACTCGTGGCTTCATTTTAGCATTTAATTCAATTCCCAATCTCATTCGGGCCATGAAATAACCAATTAAGCACATTACATATGTGAAAACATGAATCATTTTTTACCCCGACCGGGACTCGAACCTAGGACTTATGATTACTAAGTCAATGCGCTACCACTACACCACAGAAGGTTAAAAGGAATCCAACCTTATAGCTTATATCTGCTATACTTAGGAATGAACGCATTCTAACTGAATGCCACTATGTTTATATTACAGATTCCCCAACCTCACTCGTGGCTTCATTTCAGCATTTAATTCAATTCCCAATCTCATTCGGGCCATGAAATAACCAATTAAGCACATTACATATGTGAAAACATGAATCATTTTTTACCCCGACCGGGACTCGAACCTAGGACTTATGATTACTAAGTCAAGGCGCTACCACTACACCACAGAAGGTTAAAAGGAATCCAACCTTATAGCTTATATCTGCTATACTTAGGAATGAACGCATTCTAACTGAATGCCACTATGTTCATATTACAGATTCCCCAATTTCACTCGTGGCTTCATTTTAGCATTTAATTCAATTCCCAATTTCATTCGGGCCATGAAATAACCAATTAAGCACATTACATATGTGAAAACATGAATCATTTTTTACCCCGACCGGGACTCGAACCTAGGACTTATGATTACTAAGTCAAGGCGCTACCACTACACCACAGAAGGTTAAAAGGAATCAAACCTTATAGCTTATATCTGCTATACTTAGGAATGAACGTATTCTAACTGAATGCCACTATGTTCATATTACAGATTCCCCAACCTCACTCGTGGCTTCATTTTAGCATTTAATTCAATTCCCAATCTCATTCGGGCCATGAAATAACCAATTAAGCACATTACATATGTGAAAACATGAATCATTTTTACCCCGACCGTGACTCGAACCTAGGACTTATGATTACTAAGTCAAGGCGCTACCACTACACCACAGAAGGTTAAAAGGAATCCAACCTTATAGCTTATATCTGCTATACTTAGGAATGAACGTATTCTAACTGAATGCCACTATGTTCATATTACAGATTCCCCAACCTCACTCGTGGCTTCATTTTAGCATTTAATTCAATTCCCAATCTCATTCGGGCCATGAAATAACCAATTAAGCACATTACATATGTGAAAACATGAATCATTTTTTACCCCGACCGGGACTCGAACCTAGGACTTATGATTACTAAGTCAAGGCGCTACCACTACACCACAGAAGGTTAAAAGGAATCCAACCTTATAGCTTATATCTGCTATACTTAGGAATGAACGTATTCTAACTGAATGCCATTATGTTCATATTACAGATTCCCCAACCTCACTCGTGGCTTCATTTTAGCATTTAATTCAATTCCCAATCTCATTCGGGCCATGAAATAACCAATTAAGCACATTACATATGTGAAAACATGAATCATTTTTTACCCTGACCGGGACTCGAACCTAGGACTTATGATTACTAAGTCAAGGCGCTACCACTACACCACAGAAGGTTAAAAGGAATCCAACCTTATAGCTTATATTCTGCTATACTTAGGAATGAACGCATTCTAACTGAATGCCACTATGTTCATATTACAGATTCCCCAACCTCACTCGTGGCTTCATTTTAGCATTTAATTCAATTCCCAATCTCATTCGGGCCATGAAATAACCAATTAAGCACATTACATATGTGAAAACATGAATCATTTTTTACCCCGACCGGGACTCGAACCTAGGACTTATGATTACTAAGTCAAGGCGCTACCACTACACCACAGAAGGTTAAAAGGAATCCAACCTTATAGCTTATATCTGCTATACTTAGGAATGAACGCATTCTAACTGAATGCCACTATGTTCATATTACAGATTCCCCAACCTCACTCG
>JAXCGZ010000425.1:60000-65000 GCA_037179515.1 Halocaridina rubra | reverse complement strand
TTCTCAGCTCCTCTCCTGACCACAATTCCTTTTCAAATATAAAAGTCACTGACATGTTTTCCTTCTCAGTTCCTCTCCTGACCATAATTCCTTTTCAAATTAATAGTAATTGACATATTTTCCTTCTCAGTTCCTCTCCTGACCACAATTCCTTTTCAAATTAAGAGTAATTGACATATTTTCCTTCTCAGTTCCTCTCCTGACCTCAATTCCTTTTCATATTAAGAGTCATTGACATGTTTTCCTTCTCAGTTTCTCTCCTGACCACAATTCCTTTTCAAATTAAGTCATTGGCATGTTTTCCTTCCCAGTTCCTCTCCTGGCCACAATTCTTTTTCAAATTAAGAGTCATTGGCATGTTTTCCTTCTCAGTTTCTCTCCTGACCACAATTCCTTTTCAAATATAAAAGTCACTGACATGTTTTCCTTCTCAGTTCCTCTCCTGACCACAATTCCTTTTCAGATTAAGAGTCATTGACATGTTTTCCTTCTCAGCTCCTCTCCTGACCACAATTCCTTTTCAAATTAAGAGCCATTGACATGTTTTCTTTCTCAGTTCCTCTCCTGACCACAATTCCATTTCAGATTAAGAGTAATTGGCATGTTTTCCTTCTCAGCTCCTCTCCTGACCACAATTCCTTTTCAAATATAAGTCATTGACATGTTTTCCTTCTCAGCTCCTCTCCTGACCACAATTCCTTTTCAAATTAAGTCATTGACATGTTTTCCTTCTCAGTTCCTCTCCTGACCACAATTCCTTTTCAAATTAAGAGTCATTGGCATGTTTTCCTTCTCAGTTTCTCTCCTGACCACAATTCCTTTTCAAATTAAGTCATTGACATGTTTTCCTTCTCAGTTCCTCTCCTGACCACAATTCCTTTTCAGATATAAGAGTCATTGACATGTTTTCCTTCTCAGCTCCTCTCCTGACCACAATTCCTTTTCAAATTAAGAGTAATTGACATGTTTTCTTTCTCAGTTCCTCTCCTGACCACAATTCCTTTTCAAATTAAGAATAATTGGCATGTTTTCCTTCTCAGCTCCTCTCCTGACCACAATTTCTTTTCAAATATAAAAGTCACTGACATGTTTTCCTTCTCAGTTCCTCTCCTGACCATAATTCCTTTTCAAATTAAGAGTAATTGACATATTTTCCTTCTCAGTTCCTCTCCTGACCACAATTCCTTTTCAAATTAAGAGTAATTGACATATTTTCCTTCTCAGTTCCTCTCCTGACCACAATTCCTCTTCAAATTAAGAGTCATTGACATGTTTTCCTTCTCAGTTTCTCTCCTGACCACAATTCCTTTTCAAATTAAGTCACTGACATGTTTTCCTTCCCAGTTCCTCTCCTGACCACAATTCCTTTTCAAATTAAGAGTCATTGGCATGTTTTCCTTCTCAGTTTCTCTCCTGACCACAATTCCTTTTCAAATATAAAAGTCACTGACGTGTTTTCCTTCTCAGTTCCTCTCCTGACCTCAATTCCTTTTCAGATTAAGAGTCATTGACATGTTTTCCTTCTCAGCTCCTCTCCTGACCACAATTCCTTTTCAAATTAAGAGCCATTGACATGTTTTCTTTCTCAGTTCCTCTCCTGACCACAATTCCATTTCAAATTAAGAGTAATTGGCATGTTTTCCTTCTCAGCTCCTCTCCTGACCACAATTCCTTTTCAAATATAAAAGTCATTGACATGTTTTCCTTCTCAGCTCCTCTCCTGACCACAATTCCTTTTCAGATTAAGAGTCATAGGCATGTTTTCCTTCTCAGCTCCTCTCCTGACCACAATTCCTTTTCAAATTAAGTCATTGACATGTTTTCCTTCTCAGTTCCTCTCCTGACCACAATTCCTTTTCAAATTAAGAGTCATTGGCATGTTTTCCTTCTCAGTTTCTCTCCTGACCACAATTCCTTTTCAAATTAAGTCACTGACATGTTTTCCTTCTCAGTTGCTCTCCTGACCGCAATTCCTTTTCAAATTAAGTCATTGACATGTGAACACTTCCATTATGAGCTATATCTATCAAACAGTTCCTTATGCTTCAAATTACATTTAGTTAAAATGTAATTTAGCATATTCTACATACACTACAATGACCTCACTCATAATTCCTATCACTTAAAATCACTTGACTTTCACTGAACTAACTTAGAAATGCACTACCACAACCTTTGTCAAGTACTTGTCCAGCATAGCTAATGTCTAATGTCCACTTTTACTTCATGATCACAGGAATTATTTTATTCTCAATTTTTGTTAAATCTCCAGAATTGTTTCCAGGGCAATTTAACCCTCTTTACTTCTGCCTACTGTTTCTTACTTTCATAGTAGGCAGAGTTACTGTCTGGTGCTTCAACTTTTATGGATGAAGCCAACTTGTGTACTTAGAGACCTTCCAAAATTTGCAGCCTTTCTTCTTCATACTGTTTCTTACTCTCAGAATAAGCATAATTACAGTATGGTGCTGGCATATTCATGAAAGGGGCCAACTTATACATAGAGGGAGCTTCCGTAATTTGCCTCCTCCTTTATGCCTGTTTATTATTCTCAAAAAAGGCAGACTTGCTGTCTGGTGCCTACATACTTACGAAAAGAGTCAACTTGTGCATATATAGAGCTTCCAGAATTTGCCTCTCCCACTTCCTACTGTTTCTTACTCTTAAAATAGGCAGAGTTATGGAGTCTGATGACTGATATACAAAGCCTCCAGAATTTGCATCCTCCATGCTGCCTATTGTTTCAGCATATACAAAAGTGCATCGCACAGGAGACACAATTACAGTCCCAACTGAATGAACACGCCTTTATAGAAAAAATAGGCCTAAAACACCTACTTCAACTCATTATCAAAGTAACCACTCCAAGAGTCAGACAAATAACAATACAAATTACTTTCTTATTGCCCGACTACTTAACACCTTATCAGGCATCCTTATCTTTATTGAGAACTATGTCACTGTCAGACAATATGGAGATAATGAACATACCTCAATGTAATGCTACTTACAAGAAGGGATTACAAGTTTATAATACCCACAGTACGTTAGTCTGTTTATCTTTTTTTATGAATATGACCCTGGGAGGTCAAATAAAACTGCTCCCATTGGGCCTGGGCATCATGAAAACACTGAGAAGAAAAAGTAGCAGCTTAAGGACACAGTCGAATCAAGAGAATGGTAAACAATAGGGAAAAGACAGACTGAAAGAATAGTCTAAGTAATGAAGATCTAGAAATATGGTAGAATTATGCCCTGAGATTACGATAATAAGCTTTATAGTGGAAGAAAAGTCATAAGAGTTAGGGAAGACAAACGGGGGAAGAAAGCACTCTACTCGAAAAGTGACAGATCAGCATTCAAAGGCACTGTGGGGTTATAGATAAGGCAGCCAGTCTAAATTCTTCAAGTCAAATTTGTATGTCCACCCCCATAATGGGGGTTACTAGTCACACATAAAAGAGCAAAACAAGTAAACAAACATTCCAGTCTGCTTATCTAAGAGTATATTTAAGGGCCATAATTTCCCTTGTGAGGGAGTGACCAATCCAATACAAACAACCCAATCTCCTTTGTTACAATCTAGGATTAATCTCATAGAAGGCACCTGTGTCAATTTAGGTGTTTAATCTGGGACTGAGGCAAGGAGCAGGTTAACCTAACCTCATGTAGCCTAGGTTAAGTAAGGTTAACATGCCTATTGTCTCAATCCTAGCTTATGAACCTAAAAATGACATCAGGTGTCTATGTTGGGATTATAGCAAAAGGTAGGTTAACTTAACCTAACCTGGTGACCACGCTGGGATTGAGGAAAAAGGAAGATTAATCTTACGTAACTTAGGTTCTCACTTGAAGAATAAACACCTAAAAATACATCAGGTGCCTATTCTATGAAGGGTTTCCGATCTCATTTAAACTTATTCGTCACACAAACACACAATATTAAGAGACTCAATAACTCGGGTTCTGGCCATAGATTTCCTACCAGAACACCCTCTCATGCCTTGACTCTTAATGGGAAAAATACCAAAGAAGACAACTCAGGGTGAACATGTTTTTATGATAGCAAGACGGGCAAAGAAACTTGCCCTCATTGAGCCCGGGCACCAATAAAACGAGAGACAAAGTAATGAGAAAGGCAGGTGGGGAGTGTTGTAACTTGTCAAATGTGAAGGGATGTGTAAGAAAACGCCAGAATATTCAGTGTGGATGCAAGTAAAGGAAATGAAACGTGAGTGAAGGAAGAACACATACATACATACATACATATATATATATATATATATATATATATATATATATATATATATATATATATATATATATATATATATATATGCACACATACATATATGCATAGCTAAGAGAGGATAATCGAATGAGGTATTGGAGGTAGAGATTGCTTAATTCTCCTTTGGAGAGTAACCAGCCATCTCACACTGCATATCAACACAAATAACTAATTTAAATGCATAATACCTAGTGAAATTTTAACATATGCTTTGAAATGCTTTGAAAATTATTAATGTACTACTACTACTACTGCTACTACAACTACTACTACTACTACTACTACTACTACTAGTAGTAGTAGTAGTAGTAGTAGTAGTAGTATTTGAGTTGGGATACTAAAACAGATCTATAAATTTTCTTAAATAAAATGTAATAGCTGTAGTAGTGGTGGTAGTCGAATTAGTAGTATAGGAATTAGGATAATATAGTGTATCATTAAATTTTCTTAATAAAATATAGTAATAATAATAATAATAATAATAATAATAATAATAATAATAATAATAATAATAATAATAATAATAATAATAATAATAATAGTCGTAGTAGTAGCAACAATAGTATACGAGATAAGATAATGGATAATAATAGTAGTAGTAGTAGTAGTAGTAGTAGTAGTAGTAGTAGTATTCGAGTTTGGATAACAAGGTAGTATCATCAACATTCTAAAGCACATGTCTTCTTTGTAGTAGTAGTAGTAGTAGTAG
>JAXCGZ010000425.1:0-57500 GCA_037179515.1 Halocaridina rubra | reverse complement strand
GACTCTGGAACTCTCTTCCTAATTCCTCCAAAATGTGGATCTATCATTATCTTAGGGCCTAACCTGCCATAACTCTAGGTCCTCAATACTTCGAAAGTTTTTTCACCATGTTCTTTTTTTTATTGTGTATCATTACCTCAACTCTGCCTTGTCCTTAAACTTCTATCATGTAGTAGGTTGGCTGATGGCACCAGCCGCCCGTTGCGATACTAAAGCTGAAGGTTTTTTGAACTTAAATAGGTCTGTCCAAGACAGTTCGATGTTAAGTCTTCCTTCAGTTACGGTTCTTTTTCTATGCCTACAGCTACACTGAATATTCTTGGATATTCATCACACATCTTTTATTATCGCTTCACATCTGACAAGTCATTACACTCTCCATCTCTGTTTCTCTTTATGTATTCTTCGTGCCCAGGCCTGATGAGGGCTGTTTTATTTTATAATTTTATTTTTGGCCCGTCCTGGTGTCACAATAAAAAAAATATTTATACTGTCTTAATGTTTCTTGGGCTAGGACCTGATAAGAGCAGTTTTCTTGCATGTATTTCACTATAACGGGGTATGTGCATACCACATATACAATTCAGTTTATTATAACGGGGTACTTGCAGTCATATTCAACCTCATGTTCACTATACTAGAGTCGGTCTACACCATATATAATCTAAAGTTCACTATACGCATACTCTATATACAACCTAAGATCACTATAATAAGGTACGTGCATTATTATATAAAACTTATATACTAAAATTGGTTCTTATATACGCCATAACCAACTTCAGTTCACTATATGGGGTACTTGCATACCTCATATACAACCTCTCGGTCACTATAAGGAGTATTTGCATACTACAACCCTTGTTCACTATAATTTGGTCCAAAGTCTATACACTATAGTTCACTATAACGGGGTATTTGCATACTGCACCCACTTGTTCGCTATAGCGGGGTACTTGCATACACCATATACACTCAAGTTCACTATAAAGGGGTATGAATCACATTGTACAAATCAATATTGTGGGTGAGCGGCTAAACGAGGGGGAAGTGGAATGGAGGATTGTATGGGGGGAGGGAAGGATAAAAATCGATAATCTGGGAGAAAAAAGTGGAGAAAGGATAATTATAATAATAATAATAATAATAATAATAATAATGATAATAATACTATTAATAATAATAATAATAATAATAATAATAATAATAATAATAATAATAATAATAATAATAATAATACTATAATAATAATAATAATAATATAATAATAATAATAATATAATAATAATAATATTTCGTTGGAAAAACTGCATCATAAAATTATTATTGTTATCATTATTATTTGGTTATATACTACCAGTAACAGAGAGAGAGAGAGAGAGAGAGAGAGAGAGAGAGAGAGAGAGAGAGAGGAGGAGAGAGAGAGAGAGAGAGGGAGAGAGAGAATTTAAAACAGAACTTTCAGCATATACAAAAATAGAGATATCTATGAGATAAAAAAACGCCGTGGCTTGTGTTTATGGCTGGGAGGGAGGGAACTACGGACGGATGGATAATTCATCTTTAAAAATATTCATACGGTTGGCAGGGAAAACTCATTCAAACTCAATACACAAAAATATGCTTCTTACGTGCAGTGCAGTGCGTGTGGGTATCTATCTATCCATCTATCTATCTATCTATCTATCTATCTATCTATCTATCTATCTATATATATATATATATATATATATATATATATATATATATATATATATATATATATATATATATATATTCAAAATTTATTAAAGCAAGAAAAATAATAATAATAATAATAATAATAATAATAATAATAATAATAATAATCAAATGGTAATCTGTATGTTCTATACATTATATAAAACTTCACATTTTAATCGAAGAGTCCTCCTTGTTTAAAATAAGCACTCCTCTGCCTTTATCTGGTTTGCGATTCTATTTAACCTTTATTTCCATTTCATTACAATGGGTATTCGTCAGCCAGGGCAAGCCCCAACCCCCCACTGTGATGTCCAACCACAGCAGTTCCTGCCAGTAAACAGCTTAAACTCTCGGTCTTGGACGGGGACCGATCTTTCGACCTCGTGAATGCGAAGCCAGCGCGTTACCACTGTACTAGCCAGCAGTCTAGTCCTGTCTAAGGCCCGATTTCTTAAACAGTGTAAACCTAGGATACCATATTGTAAGTTAGCTAGACACACACGAATTGGATTTCATAAACGTGGGCCTCCTAGCCATACACAGAACCGCGTCAGATGCGTTCATGGAATCCATTTGTGTGTCTAGCTAACTAACAATATGGTATCCTAGGTTTACACTGTTTAAGAAATCGGGCCTAAGTCCTTTGCGTGTCATAAAATCAGATATATAAAACAAATTATTTTTGTAGAAAATTAAAATATAATTTAATTTCTAGCCATGCTAATCATGAGACAAAATAACGTATCAGATCTAAGCAAAAACAGAAAACCTTAATTTCTTACAGAATTTCTTTGTTAATAATAATAATAATAATAATAATAATAATAATAATAATAATAGTAATAATAATAATGACCTGAGCACATGTTTGTATTCTCAAGATAACAAAAATAAATGATAAACTATAATCTAAGAAAAAATAATTTATTCGTAAATTGTCTATTAATAACGGGTTAGGTTAAGCTTAGGTCATACATAACTTCACCTTTATTATTAGTAAATAAACAAATTAGAGTTCTTTATTCAAGATCTATTAATCCATGACAGCAGGTACGTATTATTTTCTATACCCATCTGCAAAAGAAATACTCATGACCAAAATATATAGCGTACACGATATACGAGCGCACAAGTCATGACCCCGTATAGTAACAACAATAACAACGACAATAATAATAATATAATAATAATAATAATAATAATAATAATAATAATAATGATAATAATAATAATAATAATAATAATAATAAAGTAATTAAAAGAAAGAGGAATTGTGTTGCATACTTACTAATGCAGACTGCAGCTAGCAAGCGAGCCGATTCGTCCGGGACTTCGCACGTAGGGAAAAAAGGCTTCATGATATAGACGCTGAAGGTGAGCGCGACGATGGTTTGCGAGCACGGCCTGACGATCAAACACTCGACCCATAACCTCATGAAGGCCAAAAAGGGGCCAAAGGTGACCATGATATAGGCATAGTCAGCCCCCGTTTTCGTAATCATACAGCCCAGTTCGGCGTAACAATAAGCACCGACCATTGAGAATAAACCGCTAACGATCCACACAATTAAGGACATGCCGACACTGCCGGTATTAGCCAAGACTCCCGTCGGAGAGATGAAAATACCCGACCCGATGATGGAACCTACGATGACGGTGATGCCGTTTAGTAAGGTCATCTTGGGCTTGAGCCCCACAACCTCAGTGTCATTCTTGACCTCCTCGCCCTCCTTCGTAGGGACCTCCTTGTAATCGGTTTTGGTTTCAGTCATGGTGACGGATAAGGACCAACTAACTTCCGTTCGCGACGATGGCTCCCCACACACTGAAGCAAGATAGCAGACGACACAACTCACCACACTTCTGCACCTTCGTCTGCACGTTCCCCCCATCCGCTCCCAATCCCCCAATGAATGGATTTCCCGCCTCCCCTCCCTTCCGTACTAACCCCCAGATACCCAAGTAATATCCCACTACCACCCCCATAAAAACATCTCTCCCATCCATCCGCAGGGGGCGATATCCCCCTTCGGAAATCGCACGTGCAAGCATAAATAGAATTGCATCATCCCGTCCATAATGCTTGCCATATTCGGCCTTGAATCCAATGTTAACTTTTTCATATTAATTTCTGATTTCGTTGGGTCGTCAGATATCTCATCTTAACACTAATTAACGAATTTAAATAAATGATTTTTATACATTATCATTATTTCATTTCGAGTATCTTATATTCTCAATTAGAAAATACCTCAAATAGAGGATTTTTATTACATTCCGTTTTAATTATTATTAGTTGTTACCGTGGCTCAAGCGGTAGCGTCCGCGACTCTGAGGCGTCAGGTCGAGGGCTCTCGCCCCGTCACGGTCTGAGGTTAGCAAGGGCATGCACTCATGGTAACGATTATATCTGCCATAACAAGTCCTTCGTAAGAAGGCAACCGTCCTAGCCCTTGTTAGAAAAGGGAGTCCGTGATGCAAAATCGGAACATTATTATTATTAGTGGTAGAATTTCCTCCGTGTTCCCCTGTGTATCGTAAAAGTCGACTAAATGGGGCAGTGGGAGGGGACTTGAATTTTCTTCCTCCATATCTTCCACAAAGAAGCCAGGTATTTAGTTTGACTCAGCCACCCCTCCCCCACTTATAAGGGGAAAATGGGTCTTGTATATAGATGAATAAATTTTATGAAGTTATGGGAATTACACATACAAAATAATAATAATAATAATAATAATAATAATAATAATAATAATAATAATATAATAATTCAATTTGTTTATACCTAAGCTTAAATAATATATATAAAATATATAGCACAATAAGTTGCAATAAAAGGATCAATCCTTGAATAGGCACCTACTATACTTCAATCCCAGATGAATCACCTGCATCAAAATACACTTCGGTTAGGTTAGGTTAACCAGATTTAATATATTTAGTTATTATAAATTCCTGTGATTAATCTCAATCTTAAATTATGCACCTGCCTTTGGCCTCAATCTCGGGTTACGCACATAAAAAAAATAAAAAAAGATCCCTATTCTTGATCACGGTGTCCCCAGTGCACCTATAGGGCGGTCGGCAGCCGGCACAGGCCCCAACCCCCCACTGTGGTGACCAGCCACAGCAGTTACCTCCCCAGTAAACAGCTTAAATTCTCTTGACTGGACGAGGTCGAGGGATCGCGCCTCGTCCAGGCAAGAGAGTTTAAGCTGCTTACTGGGGGGGTTACTGCTGTGGCTGAGCACCACAGTGTGTGGTTGGGGCCTGTGCCGGCTGGCGACCACTCTATGGGTCCTCCATGACCCGTTCCACCCATCCGTGGGTGGAGAATTAAAAAAAAAAAATATATCATCATTTTGGGATTAATCCCAAAGACATCAGAAATGGTTGTACACTCGCCCATTTCTTACATCTTAGCATCTTAGTGATAAGCGAATAATCGGGGTATTGTTTTACAGGGATTAGCACATGTTACAGCATCTTTGCTTATCTAAATCAATGATGTTTTCCGCTGAGACGGATGATGGCCTCATCTTCAATATGCTCTGGAACATTAGTCCAAAGTGCTTACTCAGCAGCTGTGGTCATTTTTATACCCTCCTCAGTAATTGTTCTCAGAAAAAAAAGATAATTACTGTTTTTTCACTTAACGTCACTAATATATAAATTATCAGTTTGACAAGTGAGAGTTTTGTAATGGTATATTTCAGCTGTTTTGAATACGAGTTTACTTGACTTCGAAGCGGTAGTTGCTAAAAACATTTTGGATGTTAAATATTCTCTGTATAATGACAATTCGCTTTATTTTGCTAATTATATGACTTAATAATTAGTTTGACCTTATTTTTATTTAGGCTGTGACGTCAAAGTGTCAACATGAAATCAGATCTCCGTCTACAATCAGCTAAGGGTCAAAATGAACCCATACTTTCGTAACCACTTTTTTATTTTTTTTTATTTTATATAGGATGGGATAGGATAGGAGGGGGAAAAAGGGAGGGGATTAAGGATATAAGGGAATTGGAGGGAAAAGCACGAAAATTACACTAAGTTTAAATCTCAAGTAGGCTTGATATTCTAATAAGGGTATTAATTTTAAGCTGTTGAATGTATAAATAAAACTGATCAAGTTATCCAAATTATAGAAACTTATTTTATTTTGCATATTTAATTAAACTATTTACCTTTCGTCAGTTACTATTCACCAGAAGAGAATTATTAATTAGAGTTGCAAATGTCGTAAGTACTGTTATATATATATATATATATATATATATATATATATATATTACTTTTTAATATTAATTTCCTACGTAAATATGCTTAAAATTTGTAAATTATTGTTATTTGTAACAGTAGTTGCATAATTATTCTAGATAAGGCATAATTAAAAAAAAATCACTGCTTAGATTCTTCAGTGATGACACCCTGAATGTACAAAATTAATTATTCAATTCCATATAAAAACTATAAAGATCTTTAGATCAAAACTTAGCACGAGGGTCTGCCCCTCTCTTTCTTCTCTTAATTAATTTTCGTGTTTTTCCCTCCAATTCCCTTATATCCTTAATACCCTCCTCTTTTTCCCCTCCTATCCTATCCCATCCTAAAAAAATAAAAAAAATAAAAACCTGAATCATTTTTAGATCAAAACTTAGCACGAGGGTCTGCCCCTCTCTTTTTTTCTCTTACTTTATTTAATTTTCGTGCTTTTCCCTTCAATTCCCTTATATCCTTAATTCCCTCCCCCTTTTTCCCCTCCTATCCTATCCCATCCTAAAAATAAAAAAAAAATAAAAAAAGGGCTAAGAGTTATCACCTGAAGCCGTCACTCATCCCCCTCCCATATCCTATTTTTGTTATCCAAGTAATAAGTAACCACTAGTTTGGTATCAATAAATATAAAAGAGAATAGCCACATTTTTCTTACCCTTTCTAGGCTTAGATACAACTAAAATGTTGTCAAGCCTTACAGCTTAATCTCATCAAAACAAAAGTGCAAATATAAGCCATCCTCTGCATTCCAGATTTATTGAGCACCGGTGTAATGTGGTCATATTTCTCTCATTCTCCTAAGGCAACCCGAATGAAAATTATGCACATTTCTGCTTGTTCTTGTTTGCGTTGTAAGTTGCCTGGTTCTAATGAACACAGGTAATTCATACATTACCATAGCATGTTGTATTTTGTACAATCCTTCATTTGGTGGTGCCCTGGTATGGTTAGTAACCCCCTGTGTGCGGCCACGTGCAAGTGCTTGCTTCCCCAGGAGAGTCTTCTCCCGTGCGGTTATCGACTGGAGAAGTATATACGATGTATCCCTCCGTAGCCTTGCTGAGTATGCACTCATTTATTAAACTCTCCGTTGCCTATTCCAGAGAGCAAGAGGGTTTATTTGCCAAGAGCTGTGAATGTCCTGAGAGCCTTTGGGAGGTACAGTTAGGTCAAAGAACTTCAAAGTATTTAGTGGAAAATTATTCTAATATGATTTAAATCGGGGTGATCTCTGGGGACACACACCGATATTTTAATTCATTCATGATGCAAACCACTCAAAATTGATGGCATATTAACCGATATATTGCGTCCTCTAAATTTATTCCCTCAGTATGCAGTACAGAGTAATGAATTAAGGAAATATGTGTGGGAATGTTAGGTAGTGGACTTAATTAGTTTTGCAAATGTAGCTAATTCAGCAGACATTCTTTTTCTCTTCCCGTGTTGCAGGATTAGTTAATCTTGCTAGAATGGCCTATCCAAATATATATATATATATATATATATATATATATATATATATATATATATATATATATATATATATATATATATATATATATATATATATATATATATATATATATATATATATACACACCCGAATATTACATGTAGATACAATTAAAAAAAAAAAAAAAACTTTCGTGTGCTGGGTATTTTGGACAATAATATTCTTCTCAATTCGAAGTTGTTATAGGCCTAGTATCATATTCTCGAGACGTATATATCAGTTTGGCGAAAATATATAAAAGATAACAATTCTCTCTCTCTCTCTCTCTCTCTCTCTCTCTCTCTCTCTCTCTCTCTCTCTCTCTCGTAAAAAAATAAAGTATTTTCCAAGCTCACTCCCCTTGCAAGGATCGTTTTCATGAATAAACAGTTGTGCCCGACCTATCTAAGTTTGTCCTTTTTTTAGTTTCTTAAGAATACATATATATATTTTTTTTAATATTGAGTCCCCTTTTTATGTTCAAACTATGGCAACCCTGGTTCAAAATACCATTTGAGCATCAAAAAGGACAAACTAGCTAAAAAAAAAAAAAGGACATTTATGAAAAAATGGACGAACTTTGCAACTTTACAAGGTCAAGTACAAAGGATAGACGCATCACTTCAAGGACTTCGCCTCGGCATTAACTTACCCGTAAGTAGTAATTTTAGGACGTTGGACCAAAACGTTTTCAATGAGAAATTACTTATTTGGAGATCATAAATTTTGTATTCATGTTTGTGAGATAGCTTTTTCTCATTAGCCTATGTGTTCTGTTTGTTCTGGTTTTACATCACGGACTCCCTTTTCTACCAAGGGTTAGAACGATTGCCCTCTTGCAAAGGACTTGTTTTGGCAGATGTAATCGTTACCCTGAGTGCATGCCCTTGCTAACCTCAGACCGTGACGGGGCGATTAGCCTCTGTGTGATTACCTAATTGTTATTACAAGAAAGAGCCCCTAGCTCGTCATTCCCCGTCTCCTGGTCGGTTCCATTTTTGTAATTAGTGATACTTATCATACTTGTCCTTAAAACTATGGATTGAGTTAGCATTAACTACCTCCTCGCTTAGCAAATTCCAGTCATCAACTACTCTTACACTAAAATAATTCTCCCTTACATCCTGCAAGAAATTATTACGAAGCTTTACACTATGACCTCTAGTTCTAGAAATAGCCATATCATAACATCGATCCCTATCTACTCTGTCATAACTATGAAGGAATTTAAAACCGTCACCATATCCCCCCTCATTCATCTCTCCTCATAACTGAGATTGCGTATTTTTGACACCCGTTTCGTGGCATATCTTTGAACTTTTTCCAGCTCAACTACGTATTTTTCAAGTATGGATTCCAAAAGGAGACTGCATATTCAAGCTGTGGCCTCACATTGGTTAAATACATTTTTCTGAACATTTTCTTGTCCATGTGCCTGAAGGCTATCTTTACATTTGCCAAGAAAGCATACACTGCCAGTACTATGCCATTTATATGCATTTCCGGAGACAAATCCACCAGTATGTTTACTCCTAGATCTCTCAGAGATGAACACAGTAACCTAAAAGTATCTGAATTCCAGATCAAAACTTAGCACTAGGGTCTGCCCCTCTCTTTTTTCTCTTACTTTATTTAATTTTCGTGCTTTTCCCTCCATTTCCCTAATATCCTTAATCCCCTCCCTTTTTTTTTCCCCTCCTATCCCATCCCATCCTAAAAAAAAAAAAAAAAAAAAAAATCCTAGATCTCTCTCATTCTCTGTCTCTTGAAGTTCTGCTCTGACATTGAGTAGTCAAGCTTGGACCTTCTTGCACTTGTACCCATTCTCATTACCTTACACTTAGAAGTATTGAATTTCATTAGCCACTTTTCTGACCACTCATGCAGACTATTTAGGTCTTGCTGAAGTTCTCTACCACTGTTCTCGTCTCTTAATTTCTTCACAATCAATTCATTTTTATGTAATCTCCTTTTGGATAGTTCCTCCTCGTGTCCTCAGTGCCTTTACTTTCAGGCAGAACATCTTCGATGATAAACTCCATCAACAACACACAGTAGTCACTTTTTCCAACTGGTGGTTCATACTCAATTTTTTTTTTCTATATCCAACACATTATCTGTGAATACTAGTTAAGCATCGATGGCTCATCTCCACCCCTGGTCCTCGTTGGTTCCAGTACATGTTGGTGTAGGAAATTCCCTTTTATGCAATGTAGGAATTTTGCCCTGAATGAGTCCTCCCCACTGTGTGGATCAAGATTTAAGCAATCCATCTCTCTATGATTAAAATCGCCCATAATAAAAATCCTAAATTTTCTCTCCCGTGTATATATATATATATATATATATATATATATATATATATATATATATATATATATATATATATATATATATATATATATATATGTATAATAACAATAATAAAATTAAATAGTGATGTAGATATGCCTAATTGTGTTCACGGGATAGAGCCCTCTGCTCGGAAGTCCCATTCTCATGGTCGGTTTCATTATTTCCTTCGCCAACACACTTCATATCTTGCCTTAAACTTTTGTTGCATTGAGCATTTACTGCATCTTTGTCTAGAGAATTCAATTTATCAATTATTCTTACACTAAGAGGAGTACCTCCTTACATCCTGCAGAGAAGTTTTCTTACAAAGCAACTCTCGTTTTCCTATCCCCCTTAGTTGGTTTTATGACAAATTGGTGATATGGGGTTGATTTCCAGTGGGGAACCAAATACAGTATATGTTCTTCTTTAATGTATTTCGTCTTCTCTTTTGTCGGGGCTGGGGTAGCACAGTGGTAGAGCATGACTGGGGACTAATTGTGACTTTTTTTCATTTATACTCTACGTTTCAGTTAGAAAATAAATTTACTGTTATTAACTATGGAGGGAGAGAGAGAGAGAGAGAGAGAGAGAGAGAGAGAGAGAGAGAGAGAGAGAGAGAGAGAGAGAGAGAGAGAGAGAGAGAGAGAGGAGAGAGAGAGAGAGAGAGAGATATTTATTCTAAACTTTAATTATTCTAAACACTTATTTTCTTTTTCTGTACCTCCTACCAAATTAAAAAAAAACAACAAATACATCACAGCTAAGATTACATTACCCGTGTCTCACTATTAAGCCTAGAGATAATTTGATCCCTTAAAAAAAAAAAAGCCTGATCTTATGATTTTATATCTCTCTCACTCTCTAAGTTTTACAGAGTCTATTACCTCTCCGACCACATTGACATTAGAATTTCCAATATGGTATTTTTCTGCACTTCATAAACCATACTTTATATTTGACAGCATCCATCAAATGTTACAAGGTTGGTATCAGGAGAGCTGTCCCGTGAACCATTGTCCTGGGACAATGGCTCCAACAATTTCCCCCAGATAACTGCACCACATTTTGCATAGTATCTACAGTTAATATACAGTGTATTACATGATGTGACTATAACCCTGTAAAATACTTAGCCGTAATTTTTCAAAATAATGATTCTGATAAGAATGCTATTAAACCGGCTTTAACTAGAGGTATATCTTTAAAAGTAAACCTGCTGTAGATCTATCCTCTGAAGCTGCGACTCAGGAGGAGCAGCAAAAGAAGTCAAACTGCCGCAATAAACCCCTGCCCCTCATGGAGTACAAAAACCTGGGAGAAGCTTCAGTCATCTGGCTGATTATCTCATCTCTCAAAACAACACACACGATAATACAATATTTTCTACATCAAGAAAGGGCTCTCCTGGGGTAATTTCTCTGAGACGCCTAGGTGCAGACATTGAGAGCAACCAAGAAAACAAATTATGGAAGTCTGTATCTCACACAGAACCACACTCCTTCAACATTTCATGCATTCCCTGAGAGCACTAGGGAAAAGCCCAGCTTGGAAGGTGATCTTCCTTAGTGATTCGAGGCAGTTCAAGTAGACAGCTCAGGGAACAACAACTATAAAACCATATGACCAAAAAAGCATTAAACTGTAAAGTAAAGGATAATAAAAACAAATGTATATCTTGGAGTTTTAAGCATGGATCATGGTTGATAGTGAATCAAAGCACTCTTTGAAAGAAAGCAAAAATTATCATATATCACAGCAATATCGTTGTTTTTAAGTGTACCGATCAATCCCCAATCATGTGGGAGTGGCCTAACACAGTAGAAGCTGGGGATTAAAGGCTGGATTTTCCCTCCTAATGCCTTGCAGTGGGATCAAGCAAGGGTTTGTCAGCTCCTGAGTTAAACAGTCTAACCACTACATTGGTGTGGTCCTCATTTATCAAAGAAATTCTTTTTTTCATTTTTTGTGTCACTATTCCCCAATAGAGTCGGGGTGAACACAGACAGGCTGGAGCAAGGAAATTAAGGCTGGATACCCTTCCTAACACTCAGCGGTGGGCTTAATTGCGGAACTGTCACTGTCCGAATTGATTGTTCTAACCACTAAGCAGCAGTGGTCTCATCAGTTAAAAACTCAAACTGTAATATACGAAATATAATCAGACACTGAGTGTTTATTCAGTTCTTTAATTAAGCATATAATCCCCTTTCATAAATATCTTGTAATGATAAATCGTTGTCATAAACAGAGACAGAAAAATCAGTTACCAGACGAAGAGTGTTCCTCAGTTCTGTCCATTTTACGTATCATACTCTGCGCCCAAGTTAAGCCAAACCTCTGTAAAATCTCACCCATGTCGGGAATAGATGTGACGGAGTCAGAGGAATTTTTCCGAGATATGCTAGTAATTGGAGATGATTCTTGGGAGGTCTTTTGCGTAATGTCTTGTGGGTAAGATAATCCTTCTGCGAGTCTTTTATCTAATAACACATCAGGAAGAACCTCTTTTGATATACTGCTATGAGATGGGGTCCCATTTGACTTTTTCTTCTCCAGAGTTGTACTAATCTCGCTTCCTCTTGGTGATATATACTGCGATGCACTTGTCAAGGAGGTCTGGTCCTCTCTATGCCTATCTAATAACTCATCAGCGAGGACCTCTTTTGATCTATCACTCTGAGACGGAGCCCCATTTGAGTTCCCCTTTTCCAGAGGTGCTCCTGCCTCAAATACTCTTTGTGATGTATACTGCGATGCACTCGTCAAGGTGGGCTGGCTTTCTCTGCACCTCTGATGACCAGACTGCTGATCCATTATTATTTCTACTTGGGTATTGCTTACATCAGACTGTATCTTGGTTTCATTAGCTCTGTTTAAATCACTTGACTTGTCTGGTATTATTGGTCTCAACTCTGTATCAGCTAATGATGCTTGAGTGTGAAAATTAGTGCCAATTAAATCTCTTGACTTATCTGGTATGAATGGTCTAAAATCTGTATTAACTAATGATGTCTGAAGGTGGAAATTAGTGCTATTTACACCAACTGACTTCTCTGGTATTAATGGTCTAAAACCTGTATCAGCTAATGATTCCTGAGAGTGGAGACTGGCTTCCTTAACAGAGGTGACAGTAGCTTCTGGGAGTAAATGCTTTTTATTGGTACCCATCAAACTCTGATTTGGAGAAATCACTCTCCTAGATGGTAAGTCAGCAGCACTAAAAGTACTACTTTTGTGCAATTCTGGCCTGCCTGTTCTGTACCTAGTCTGAGACTGAGACAATTGTGAAGAACTCTCACGAAATCTCAGTCTTTCATCTGAGGGGGCCCCTGAGGTCACAAGGGCTGGTCTAACAGTTTTACTGTCATATATTACATCTGACTGAGGTGAATTTGAGGTACATTTTGATATGACTGATAAGAGATCTTCATCTAAATCACTTTTAGAATGAGCCTGACCTATTCTTTGGGTAAGCGAAATCCTTGCACCTTGTTGTCCACTACTGAAAAGGCATAAATAGTGAGTGTTAATAAGAGTTTTAGGAGAAGTGACCCCGTAAAAATTACCCCCTGACAACTGCTCCCAAAACAAGTGTATTCACAGGGCAACTGGCCAGGATATTAGCTCTTATTTATTTATGAGATTAAGTTTGTCTACAAAGCAAATGCTAACCTAACCTAAACAAACCTAACCAAAATCTTATTACAGGACAATCCAATTTTGCTTTTATTGTTACTATTGTTTTATTATTGCTTTTTTGATCAGTATTAATGCTTTTTCTGGTATAAGTAATTATTTCATCATTAATATTATTCTTATTTCTAATGGCTTAAGAGTTTTTGGAGAATGAATGGGGCAACTGTCCAGGGACGTTATCCAGGAGCAATTGTTGTATAGGGCAGCTGTCTGGGGGCAGTTCTTCTATCTAAATAAGACACAAAAAAAAGTGGGACAGGTGTAATGTCAGATATGCAAAATGCATAAATAATAAAAAAAAGTTGGTAACAAAAAATTAACTTACCGAATTTCTTGAGCAGATTTATCAGCAGGTTCAGTAACAGATTTATTCTCCTGTGAAGGCTTATATCCTTGTTCGCCGTCCTTCTCAAGAGCATTCTTCTTTAAAATTAATGTTTGCTTTATTCTCTGGAGGGTCTGCAGTTGCTCCAATATCTGCAACTCTCTTTGTAAATTTGCATCTCTGGATTCAGTGAGATCGCTGACTGAGGGGCTTGAACTAGGGATATCTAGAGGTTCTGGTGCTTTTGATATTTGTCTAGTGAGCTCTAGAGACTTCCTTGGTGAAGAGAGGCTACAATGAGCTCTAGGGGGCCGTAAGTTTTCCTCTCCAGATTTAGTGTTGCTGACTGAGGGACTAGAGCTAGGAATGTCTGGAGGTTCAGGTACTCGTGATAACTGTTTAGAGAGCTCTAGAGACTTCCTAGATGGAATGGGGCTACGATAAGCTTTAGAGGGTAAAATGTGATCGCTAATAAAATGGGGATGATGCATATCACTATGGCCAGGGGGAGGATGTATCATACTATGAATATGAGGAATGAGTTTATGATTCAAATCCTGCAGAGGAAAACCTAGAGAACGTTGTTCTAAGTCATAGGTTTGAGGGTTTCCTAAAACCTGATCACCAGACTTTGCTATATCATGTTCTACGTCTTGAGCCAGGACACCATGAGAACGTCCTAAACTCTGGACACTGTGATGACCAGGAAATACAGCATTAATATCAGTAATAAGTTGAGATGAATCACCAACAATTTCTTGGTGATTGCTAGAGCTAGATTCACTCTTGGAAGATAAAATTAGTTCTGAAGAATTAGTTAGCTTCGTAGGAACTTCGTCAATGTCTGGATAGGGGGAGGAAATTCTTACTGAGGAAGAGTCTGATGGTGTAATTAAAGATGGAAGTGTGGATTCATCACCAGGTCTGTTGAGAGACTCAACTAATGCATTGAGAGAACTGATAGTTATTGCTGAACCTTCTACGGTTGAGGCCGACATCTGGAAAATTTCCTCATCTTTAGCATTTAGTAATTTTCTTAAGTAATGATGAAGTATTTCTTTTTTCTTTAACTCAAATTTTTCCCTTTTACTCAAGGGTCGTCTGCCTTTTCCCTCTTCGCTCATCTCTTGCATGTAAGTTATAGGCCACAAATGCTCTTCGCTTGCAGGACGTCCTTCTAACATTTTTTGAATGATTAGTCTTTGTTGCTGGATCTTACTTAAGTTTTCTTGACAAGCCAAATTAAATCTACCAGGTGAAAAATGAGAAGGCAGACTTAAATACTCTGTACTAGAGTCAACGTTATGTAAACTCTCGTTAGGACACCGTGTGCCTCTTCCCTCTACATGTATAGGTAGTTCTGGTTTTGTAGTTCTATAAAGGGGTGTATGGGAGCTAGTTATGCTGCTAATGGGGCTATCACGACTATCACCACTCAAATGAATTTTAATTTCGATATCATCAGAGCTAGGAGGTAAGACCGTCCCTTCTGAAGATGAGTCAACTGAAGAGCTGCCACGAGTGGGTACTTCGTGCCCGTCCTTCGCACTTAAAACAACTTGCTTAGGCAATGTAAGCTCGTCAACTGCTTTTGATACAACCTCTGTAGGCAGCCTTTTATATTTCCTATCACTTGCTAACAAATGAACTGGCACTGTCTCTGTAAAATGTATATCATTACTATGGGCATCCTTTCTCAGTCCAGAAGGACTAGCTTTGTTACTTATTATATTTAACAAGTCGCTGGGCATAGTCTGTTTTTCAATATGAGGTATAATAAACGGCACAGTATCTCTTGATATCGTGGGGTCCTGTTCTTTTTCAATACGAGGTTTGATAAGTGGCACTGCATCTCGAGCAGTTAAATGATCCACTTCCTGACTTAACTTTGAATGTTCTATTGTTTTGTTGGATTTTCTTAAGTTCTCTTTGTCTGTTTCCATGGCTTTTCTTACGTCTGCTCCATCAGAAATTTTGCTTTTCTCTTGTATTCTTTCATTTCCGTTAAAAGAAGAATCATCTGAGGCAATGACTCGTTCAATAATGCGGTTCCTCGTCTCTCTAATCTCCTCAGGCAAGGCTCGAAACTGCCTCTCTCGAGCAGATAAGGTATCGAGCGTATCGTCTCGTTTCGATTCGGATGAAATTTCTGCAACAAAAAACGAGTAACTTATATGATATCTTTGTTTATTTTCAAGTGAGTTACAACATCCCACTGATGCCAAGCATTTCTATTATCAAAACTACTAAAGAAAAGAGAGAACCAACCTCTAAGTTTGTGTCTTTAGTTTGCCATACCTTTCAAATCCGCTTCCTCATCTATATCTTATTGGCAATACTGTATACACTGCCAAACCAATCAGCTCATTGAATCATTACAATGAATTATACAGGTCATCCACTGGGAGAACAAGCAGTTTTAGAATTAAACAAATAAATAGATATCTGTCCAGCATTTCTATAAACTAAACGACTAAAGAAAGCCCCTGTTCAAGCCCACTGTAGGGTGTTAGGAAGGGCATCCAGCTTTAATTCCCTAATTCCAATTTGTCATTGTCTACCCCATTCAAATGGGGATTAATAGTGACACATAAAAAAGGCAGGCAATAAAAGACTAAAGAAAACAGAGAGAACAAAAGCAAAACTTGTGTTATAAGCTTGTGATACCTTTCAAATCTGATTCCTCCGCAGTTTCTTCACTTTCCTTCGAGAATTCATGTGAAGCCATCGTCATTTTTCCTTGCAAAACTCTCTCAGCTGCAGTCTCCATATTATGCTGGTGTGTGGCCTGCTTTTTGAGTCTCATTTCTTCGGTTTCAAATAACTGAAATAAGATGTAATTTTTCTAGAGGACACACACATACATACACTGTACATATACAATGCTTTCAATCCCCCTTGCATGAGGGGTGGCCAATTCAAAGTACACACATTCACCAGAAGCTTACATAACTCAATCATCCCAGTTAGCTCCTCGGGGATAAAGAGCTGCCACTATCCCCCAAGTACCCATTTTAGGTCATCCACAGGGTAAGTGGGAGATGATCTTCTACTATGAGGCCCAGCAGCCGCAGCTGGTTTACCCCGACCACATCATCTCATGACAACCCACCATCTCTGTGTATAGAAAATTCAAATAATGTTTTATATTTTCCTCATTTTAATAACAGTAAGGTCAAGGTACACAAGGTGGTGTTTGTTTGTTTATTTATGAATGTGACACCAGAACGGGAAAAAAAAAAAAAAAAATCCTACCCTCATCAGGCCTGGGTACGAAGAAAACATAGAGAGAACCAAACATCAGGAGTGTATTGTGACTTGTCAGATGTAAAGGGATAATAAGACATGTGCAACGAATATCCAAGAATATTCGGTGTTGATGTAGGCATAGAAAGAGAACTGTAACTGAAGGAAGACTTAACATCAAACTGTCCTGGACAGTCTTATTTAAGTCCAATAGCCCCTTCAGGTGTAGTATTGCATTGGGCAGTTGGTGCCATGGGCCAACCTACTACATAGAATGGCGGCAGTAGCTCAATAGTTAGAAAGCTCGACTTGAGAAAGTGACAACATGTCTGATTCCACAGCAGGGGATTAGGAAGGGCATCCAACCCCTAGTGGCTCCAACTTGTTTGTGTTTACCCCTATTCAAATGGAGACTAACTGTGACCCATAAAAAAAAAAAAAAAATTCTGCCATAAAACCAACTTAACGGGATATTTCTGGTGGTGAGGGAGAAACAGTTCTACTCTCACATCTCCTACAAGTAGTAGGAGGTTACTCATAAGGATAAGGAAAAAGTATATAAAATCATACTTACACCAGCATCTGAACCCTTCAAATAAGCGGATAAATGATGGCTCCTCTGCGCCTCATCAAGTTGGTCAATCAACTTTTTGTATTTACGATGCAAATGTTCCTTCTGTAATGCGGCTTTGCCTCTCTTGTCTACTCTCTTTTCATTTTCTTTAATCTCAGCTCTCTCTTTGGCTTTTACAGCAGCTTGCTCTCTTTCTTTGGCTTCGGCAACTTTGTAAGCATTTGGCTGGAAAAAAAAAAAAAAAAAAAAAAAAAAAAAAAAAAAAAAAAAAAATATATATATATATATATATATATATATATATATATATATATATATATATATATATATATATATATATATATATATATATATATATATATATATATATATAAAACAATTAAAGGTTACCTATTCAAATATTAGTATCTTAACATCTTAAGCATTTAAAGGTTATGCATTTAAACATTCAGATTTTAAGTTTTTACAATAATACATATAAATATTCATTTTTTCTCTAAAATCTTAAAAAAGTATTGGGTATTATACAATACACTATTTATTACATACTATTGACAGGTCAGCCCCTACACACTCACACTTATACCAGTTAAATGTGTTTTCTGGTGCGACAAATCACTTTGGCCCGCTACAACTTTATACAATATTTCTCCACTAATTCCTATCTCTTCCCTGCTCCGCTCCTCAGAAATGGAAGAGAGTTTTAGTTTGTTTTAATTCATGAAGTTTTTCCCTTTGGTTGGAACCACCTTGCCGGCCCAGAGGAGGCAATAAGCGATAGAAAAAACTAATAAATAAAGCCAAACAAGGAAGATTCAAGAACGAATGAAATAATTACCTTCGTAGTTGCAATCTCCTTCTCCACAATAATATCTTTGGGGACATAATTAGTTGTTGTAAGCGTACCGTGTTCGTAGAGCTGCACCTTAGGGACAGGCTCAGGAATTACAATTCTGAAAGTATATAAGATAGATCGAAATAATAACAGAACTGTGAACAAAATTAGTCATTGTAAGCATACTGTATTCATACAACTGCAAATTAGAACAAGTTTAGGAATTACAATTCTGGAAGTATAAACTGGATTGGGAAGTATCACAAAACTGGGACCAATATTTTACACTCAATCAAGATTATTAGTAATTAATCATTTCTTCTGATATAGTAAAACTAAGGCAAATAGCACGGTATCATAGGTAAACATTTAAGATTACGCAATAACAGTACACAAGTACACATTTAGGCTACGTTTCCACTAGGCTGCAAAACGCTGCTTCTGTTTTTCGCAGCCTCTGCCTGAGTTTAGGTGATACATGTAATCCTATGGAGCTGTTTCCACTAGAGGCTGCGTTTCGCAGCTGCGAAACGCAGCCTCTAGTGGAAACAGCTCCATAGGATTACATGTATCACCTAAACTCAGGCAGAGGCTGCGAAAAACAGAAGCAGCGTTTTGCAGCCTAGTGGAAACGTAGCCTAAGAGTAAATGACTAAGATTATACTGAGGAAGTTACTAATTTCTTCCACTAATCCAGTAGATCTATGGTACATAAAAGATTAGTACAGTAAAGAAAAATATAATGTAATAGAGTTTCTCTTATTTCACAAGCATTCAGGAAATTCAAACACATAAGCCAAAAAATAAAAATAAATCTAAATTAGAATAATTTTCTTTACAACAGATTTGGAGGAGAAAACCTTGTAAATTTATGTAGTATTTCACATAAAGATTGTCAATATATATTGTCTACATATTATAACTTGTTCATTACTTTCTACTGATGATGTCTGTGAATATAATACCTTAGCAGTGTAGGAAGAACGTTATATTGAATCAATCTCACATGCACACCAATGCCAAACTATACTTAGAAAAGCTGATGGCTGAGAGCCTGTGTATTGCTCCAATCTTTAGGCAAATAATATACAAATCATATTCTAAAATGAGTTTACAGTTCTATACCTTATTATGTGTCAAAAGGTAAATATTAGCTACAGTAATACCTCACCCTACATTGTTAATTCATTTCAAGACTCGAGACTTAAGTCAAAAGTACCATTTAAAAACGACCTAGACATCCAGTAAACCCCTATTAGCATCTTCCATAAAGTCGCTGACACAATAATGTCCTTACAGAGTTCAACATTTTAGATGCCTATTTAAATAAACGCACAGTGTGTATGACAACGTAAAATTGACTGACTCAAGTCAAGAGACACAACGCGAGTTATAATTGAATAACTCTTTTATCAAACCTCAAATCAAGAAAGATACTGTTCAGCTTTTGACTCCATGCATCTAATGTTGTACTAATAGTACTGGTGAGCTGGAACTACACATGACAGTTTGGGGAGCAAGGTGGGAGCGATATGTGACATTTACATGGATACCAGGAGAAGTTATACTTTTAAACCTTTGAGATGGGGTATAGTGCAAGCAAGAAGGTTTGGGGACATGGCGAGAGGGGCGAGATGGAGATGGTTTGTACATAATGCTGAGGAGGGATAAACATTATTTTGGGAGAAGGATCCTGAGGATAGAGCTGCCAGGCAGGAAGGGGAGCGATAGGCCAAAAAGGAGGTTTATGGATGTGGTGAGAGAAGCCATGAGGGCATGTGATGTGACGGGGGAGGATACAAGTTTGGGGACATGATGAGAGGTGAGACTGAGATGGCTCGGTAATTTACTGAGGAGGTTTGAGAGGTGTGTTGGGAGAGGGATGCTGATGACTGAGCCTTCAAGAAGTGATAGGGGGAAAAGTAGGCTAAAGAGGAGGTTTATGAATGTGGTGAGGGAAGGCATAAGGGTGTTTGGTGTTATGAAGGAGGACGCAGGTTAGGGGGGCATAGTGAGAGAGGGGAGATTGAGACTGTTTGGTCATATGGTGAGGGGGGATGAGGGGAATGTTGGGAGAAGGATGCTGAGGATGGAGGTGCCAGGAAGGAGAGGGAGAGGTAGGCCAAAGAAGAGCTTTATGGATGTTGTGAGGGAGGACAGGAGTGTGAGTTGTGTGATGGAGGAAGACATAGTGAATAGGGTGATAAAGAGATGATTAATTCGCACTGGCAACCCCTGTCGAGGGAACCTGAAAAATTTGATGATGAACCACTGGAAATTACTTCTTTGGTTTAAAAACTGCTGGTGTGGGAAGCTGAGCAATTCTATTTGCTCTTAACTTCTCTTTCTTGAGAGCATGTGTTCTTAGCTGCATCACCCTCATTTTGTCACTCTGATTGTGGGTTTCTTCTTCCATATTTGCCCTCCTCGCTTCTTTTCCTCGCCTCACGGCTTTCTGTCTGTTTATAGCTGTGTTCTGGGCTAAAAGTTTATTGGCATCAGGCTGTAATATAAAAGAATATTATTCATCAATATTAAATCTGATGTGTGGCTTTAGAGATGGCATTTCATATTTCATAAACATTAATGATTAGTGGCCCTAGAGTTGCCACTTCACAATTTCCTGTGCAGAGCATTAGCAATAGCACCTTACATTTACTATACCTAATTCTACACCAAATATTCTTGCGTATTACTTACATAATTATTACAATCCCTTCAAATCTGACAAGTCACAAGACTCCACATCTGTTTCTCATTTCATTCTTAAATGTTTTCCTGGTGCCCGGGCCGAATAAGGGCAGTTTTCTTTGCCCAGCTTGGTATAACACTCATATAAAAACTGCTAAGAACTGTACAGAAAAATTTAAGTGCAATAGTCGGGAAGCAAGTAACAGGGGTTCAGGCCCAAAGCAGGACTTTAGGAAGGGTTTCTAATACATTATCTAACTAACATTACAAGAACTTTATACTTAAAACTGTTATGCATAGAAGAGCATTACAAGCATAAGTTGATATTATACAAAGAAATGAAATGACTGGCTTATCTCTCTCACATAAAAACTTCTACATGTGTTTTTCTCTCTCTCTCACCTGGTCTTTAGCATCTTTGTGTGCTGTGCCTAATGCCTTAAAGCAACTGTCATATTCCTCTTGCAAATGCAGGACTCTATTTTCCTTTTCTTCATTCCATTTCAAAAGAACTTCTTGTCTCACAGCTTCCATCACATGCGCATGTTTTCTACGTACAGCACCACGTACTCTCTCGGCTTCTTGCCTGGCTTGTTCCCGTACCTTAACAAAATACAAGAAATAGAGAAAATTGGACTGAATTTACAAAATGCATTGCAAGACTGAAAGCACAGTGGTTAGAACACTCGACTTTGGATATGACAAACCGGTGTTCAATACCACCTTGAGGAGTTAATTAGGGAATTCAGCCTTAATTCCCCTAGCTCAAACCTGTCTGAGCTCACTCTCACTGGAATGGGTATTAACTGTGACACAATACAGTGAACAACAATAACAGGTTGGGCCACTCTGCTAACATGGCAAATAAATATCACCAGTAACAAAACTTAACTTCATCAAAAACAACATGATCCGTTCTTCATTGTACTCATGTCCCAAACAAGATGAACTCTTGCCTTTAAAGGCTTAAAAGGTATTCTTCTTTAATATTACACAGATTTAAGTAGGTTTAGATATTTTAAGAAATTTCATCTACTTAGAACATATATGACCTTCAAAATAGTCGCAAATTTCTCGTTTTTAGCTTGTAAGGATGGGTTAATTTAGGATAGGATAGGATAAGATAGGATAGGTTAGGTTAGATAAAGGTAAATTTGACTGAGTTGAGTTAAGAATAATTTCCAACAGTTTTGAATATCGGTTTAATATAAAATACATAAAAAAGGGTAGTTTACAGTTTTGCGGGCCATGCCGCTCAACGACCTCACCCCTCCGCTCAAGTAAGTAGTTCGACCCTAACCTGTATGATGGGGGGGTTTCAGGGGGCGAAGCCCCCCTGGCTAAGAGGTTAGGTAGGTATTTTTAGTTAGGATAGTAAAAAATTGTTTCGTATTCCTATTGTCGCCATTTTTGTTGTGTAGTCATCCGCCAGTTCTCTAGTTAGAGCCTAGCGCCATCTATTGGTAGGTTTTGAACATTGGTATGGCCCGCAAAACTGTAGGTGTACCAATAAAAAAATTAAATAAAGGAACATTAATTTCCCTTCCAAAAGAAGTCGAGTAATATCGTAAAAAATTACCACTTGGTCTTTGATGTCCCCAAGCTAGTAAACTGTAAAACAGCAACAAATCCCAAGATTTCTCCCTTGGACCACTAGGCTAGACAGTTGAAACCTTAGGTCACAGCTAAGCTAGAGACCAAATTCTTTTTTTTTGGGGGGGAGTTAAGATTAGTTTCCCTTCGAATCTTTAATGCTTTGAGTTAAGCGAGGTTATTTGTTTGTTGCTTGACTGGGTTAGTTAAATAATAGAAGGGGTGCATGAATAGAAACTTTATTTTTACTCTTTATTTATGAAAACTGAAAGACTGTAATTAAAAAAAATAATAAAAAATGTAAAAGCTATAAAATACACATCTCTTATTATGTAACACCCCCCTATCTCTGTGCTCTTTACATTACATTTCTTCGTGCCCAGGCCCGATGAGGGTACTATTCTTCGCCCGTCCTGGTGTCATCATAAAAAAAAAAAAAAAAACTACTACAAGGAATGTACTTGAATTGTACCTGTTGCAGGCGAAAGACACGCCATTTTTTCCTCTCTTCCTTTATTGCTTCCTCAACTTCACGAGGATCCAGTCGAAGATTGGTCCCCTTAACAACTGCCATCGGATATTATTCCAAAATCTGGAAACACGTTGGCAAAAACGACACAAATATGATACTGACAGATGTTTGTTTACGTTCTGCACAATTCGTAATGACACCAAAGGCTTCATGAACCTAGATCAAAGGTTTGGTTTTATTTCGAAACCCAGTGAAGCCATATTTGATCTTGCAATAGTTTTGTTTCAGACACCTTGATCATCTTAGATTTATTATTTCTTATACATTAAATCTAAAAAACAGTGGCATTGCAAAATTAAATACCAAAAAGCTAAATGTAAAAAAGGTTTACAAACCCAGATCAAGGGTTTGGTTTCATTTCAAAATTTATTGAAGCCGTATTTGATACCGCAATGGTTTCATCTGGTTGCCTTGAACATTTATTTATAATTTACTATAATTTTACATTTTCGTCTGTATACAGTGGCAGTACAAGACAAACAATAGAAGCAATGAAAATTTAAAAACAAATAAAAAATCTAAAATAACTAAAAATGCAAAAAAAAAAAAAATTCAATGTATATCAAGATTCTTTTAATGTTTTTATGCATGATACTTTATTTCTTTATTATAGATTATTTATAAGCATTTATACTTAGTAATATATATAAGATACATTACATCACATGCCTTCAAATGAGAAACAATATTAAAAACTCTTTCTGTTTACATTTTTCTGAGGGGTAGAAAGAAATTCGTGAAGAGGCCAAGAAAAGTTATATTGGCGCTCGTTAATGACCCTCAGGATGAGTGCCCCAAGTTCTGACCTTCGTAAAAATTTAATGCTGAACCGTCTGCCACCTATGGGGCCACCGGGATTACCTCCGTAAGTATATTATATGAATTAATCTTGACAAGTATTTTTCTGGCCATAGAGAAGAATTTTGCTTTGACTCGGCCACCGCCTCATAAAGGGGGTACTAGCTTTTGTATATCGATAGATTAAAGAACAATACTAATATCAGATGACAAATTTAAGTATGGCAATCGTCTTTTGGGGTTAAGATTGTTTTTATTCACCCATTCCATGGGCTCTCCCAGAGAATCAACGTTACCACCACTTCCTGAAAAGTGCCATGCTACTATTTAGTAGCATAGTCAACGGTGAAGATACGTTTTATGCACCCTTTCATAACTTCAAATTTGAGTTAGGCTAGGCTAAGTTAGTTAAGCTTGATCATTTAAGTTAGTTTGCTTAAGTTAGAAAGGGTGTATAAAACAAACCATTAACCAATGGTTAAGAATCGTTTTATGCCCTCTTCCATATCTTCAAAATTGACTTAGGTAAGCTTAGTAGGGCTAGGTTAAGGCAGTTATGTTAGAAGGGGTGCATAAAATGAATCTTTACCCATTGAACTTAATGATTGCCTGGGATCTCATCCTCTCTTCTCACCTTATTTTTACCTTACCCCATTGCAGACTAAATCGTGGTGGTCGAGGCCGTGGCCGAAGTGGCCCGATGGCTGGTAGGAGGGACTACACCCCTGTTTCTTGGAAACAGTACTGGGATAAGAGCGAAACAGTTACGATGGGGGAAGACGTCTTTCGTGTGTATAGGCGGGGTACGAGCGGTCCCCTGTTGCTCCTTCTTCATGGAGGTGGTTACTCTGGCCTAACCTGGTCTCTCTTTGCTGTGAGTTTGGAGATGAAGCAGTGAATTTACAACAAATCCTGAGTATACATTTACTATGTCACCCATCTTCCTTTAGAAATGAAATATATGTTTTTCCCATGTTTTTTTTATGTCTTTTAAACGAATCTGACTTTTATAGCTGTTGGAAGTTATTCCTAACCTATCTTTACGTAACCTATCTTAACCTAACCTAAACACGAGTAAATCATCAAGATACTGAACACATAAACAAATCGTAATATATAGAGACTTACGAAGTAGCATGAAATAGTCTGGGATGAGATGGGTGTAATGGTAAAATATACCAAATCATGGCTTAGTGAACAGTGACATCTGACCGTTTTACTAAAATATTTAGTTTTTGTTTATAGTATATTAATGGTAACCATTGAACCAAAATTAACATATTTGTTGTTGGGAAGACCAGGTAAGCAATTTTTTCAACTTTTATTATTATTATTATTATTATTATTATTATTATTATTATTATTATTATTATTATTATTATAATAATAATAATAATCTAAGCGACAGACAGCTGGAAAAAGTCCAAGGCTGTAAGCCAGATGGCTCCCGCAAGGGGAACATATTTGTAAGGATATGGAAAGAGAGGAAAAAAAATGAAATGATATTAAATGTTGCAATACTGGCCTTATTCTTCTTTAATTTTAAAAATTTTTCATCAAAGCAGAAAAATACTTGTACCTAACTTAAAAATTCTGTTATATATAAGAACGGCCAGAAGGTCCTTAGAAGTTAGATGTTTGCTTTTTCAGTGACTCCCATTATAATTATGTATTGCAGTTTTAATAATGAAAGATAATATGGATACTGTATATGAACTGTATTAATTAGGTTGTATGGATACATAATTGATATATATTGGATAATATGGATATTGTATAATGGTAGTTTTGGACCTTTTTATATTTATTTTTTCTTGCTGTTTCTGGTGTCACGAACAGTCCCATTGAAATGGGGATGGACACTAATGTGTTGGTGCTGTATGGGAATGAAGGCTGGATTCCCTCCCTAACATCCCACAGTGGGATTGAAGCTGCATTAGTCATTACCTGACTCGCATGCTCTGTCACTGAGCAACTGTGCCCACAAAATATAAGCACCAATTTATGAGTCACACTTAGTCCCCATTAGAATGGAGACGCATACAGACATGTTGGAGCTATATGGGAGATTAAGGCTAGATGCTTCTTGTGATGCCTTGCAGCAGGATCGAAGCCTCGTTAGTCAGGATTGTCACTAATTAATTTTTTAAGTGTTGCAGATATTAAATAAGGGGTATTCCTAACGCCTCTGCGGGAACAGTCACGTTAGTCAGTCTATCACTGATTTATTTCAGAAGCAATGCTAATACAGACACTCCCTAGCTTACGAATGAGTTAGGTTCCAAAAGTCCGTTTGTAAGTTGTGTTTAGGTGAAATACAGTACTGTACAGTATATTCATATGCAGTACTATGCAATACTTAGGCTAAAGACACTTAACTGCTACGTAAAACATAAAGTATACGGTATTAATGAATTTTAATACATTAATAATAATGTAATAATACAGTACAGTACAGTAATGCATTCATTAATACATGGGTAGATATTTGGTAGGTTTTTGTTCGTATCTGTGAATGTTCGTAACTCAGTTGTTCTAAAGTAGGGGAGCTTCTGTATTAGATAGCAAAATTAAGGCTGGGATGCTCTTCCTGACACTCCACTGTGGTATCTTAATCAAATTAGTTTGGCTTGTCACTACTGGTAATTAATTTCTTGAGCAATTCAAATATTAAGTAAGGGGAATTAAGGCTGGATACCCTCCTTACGGCCCCAAGGCAGGATTGAACTAGTTATTTTCTGGAGCAGTGCAAATATTACTCCTTAAGTAGTCTTCCATTCTGACAGGAATCCATAAGTGAGATGGTAGAATGCCAGTTAATGGCCTTCGACCAGCGGGGGCATGGAGATACCTTCACGTCTGATGATACTGACCTCTCTGCTGATACCCTTGTCGGGTGAGAATATACTTTTGTATTTTTGTAAAGTCTTATTGATAATAATTTTTATAATTTGGTAGTTGTAAATTATATTAACTAAGGATATTTGTGTGTTAGATTTATTCTAGTGATTCATATATGGATCTTGTAAAGATGAGTAACCCCCAGAACCCCATGTAAAGTTACATAACCCCATAAACTGTTAGGTTAGATAGGTGACTTGCCATATAAATATGAATAACCCCATAGCACCCTGGCATTACTCTTCTTTACAAAATCCTCATATTTTTACATGATACTTTGAACTGCTTTTTTATCTGAACTGGATTTCATATGTTTTATAGGGTAGTAATTCTTTAATAAATACTTTTTGTAGATTATATTTAATACAAAATGGAATGCGTACCATAATTATTTGTATCTTCGATTATTTGATACTGTACAGTACTTTGATTATATTGAAATTATTTATTACCTACTTACTGAATTAATTAAATACTGTACCTAGTATAATTTCTGTACTCAGTCATTTGTTACTTTACATTTATGAAAATAATTTATTACTTACATGCTTATATACTTAGACTGTAATATAATTACTTAAGTACTTAAATAATTTGCTGCTTAAATACTGTAACGACCCCTCCTCCATTTTCCTCTAATCAGTGACGTAGGTCGTGTAGTTGAGGCTGTTTATGGGACGCAGCAGCCGACGTGCATATTGATAGGACATAGCATGGGCGGAGCCATAGCGGTTCACACTGCGTATAACAATAATGTTGCAGGTATCATTGTAGATGTAGTTTACTGTGGTTTGCTTAAGTACCATGTAGGTTAATAATCTCTGTTGACTGTCAGAGGCAAGGGAGAGTGATAGCTTAGAGTCCGACTATATGAAAACCATATACAGTAACTGGGGTCCAAGCTCCCTCTTCAATCATATGGTCCCAGTGATATCCAGGCCATGACCGAATAATTAATTGCCCAGTTTAATTGGTAACGACATGAGACAGTGGAAATAATTCAAGCCTGGGCCAGGATCGAACCTGGGGTCAGCCTTATTACCTAGCAAGTGTCTGTATCATTTTACACGTATGCATACATATACAATGCCTTAATCCCCCTTATAAGGAAAGTTACCGAGTCTAAGCACACACATTCACTAGAAGCCAATATACCTCGATCACTCCTCATAGCCCTTGGGGATAAAAGACTGCCATATTTCTCCTCCACCACCCAGCGTAAGTCAACGATAGGGTAAGTGGAAAAGAATCTTTTGCTATAAAATATCACTGTACCTTACCCACTTAGTCATATTCTCTTCTTTTTTCACTTCTCCCATTCCTAAACCTGTGAGGGATTGGGGTTCCTGACTATGCTCTTTCATAGTTCTGGGTCTTGTACTTGATCTTCTCTCAACTCTTCCTCCCTTAACCCTTTACTGTGACTGTGCCTTTAATGGAATGTATTCTTTCAAAGCATTAAGTACGAGGGTCCCTCTTTTGGGCATTATATAATTTCAAATTAGCATGCCATTCCCTTGGGTGGTAATGAAGTGGATACGATAGCTGGCATCTGTTGTCATATTATCATATACGAGTCGATCTTTCATCCATTTGAGTGACTCCGAGAGAATCAGTAACTTTCATTATGTCAAGGAGGCAGTACAAATCTTTTGCACTGAAGCGCAGCAGACTGCTTTTGCATTCAGGTGTAATTAATTTGGTTGATAGGTCACAGGGATAGGGTAAATCTTACTCACACAGTCCATTCACCTTCACTCTGGTCTTTCTCTTTTCCTCCTACATCAGCTTCCATTCCCTTCATCTTCTTTCCTGTGTAGTCGTTATCTCATCTTTTTATTGGCGGGCGACCGCCTGTCCTGACATACTGGACTCTTGAGGTGACATATCCATGTTCGAGTCCACCATAAGGTGATAGGAAGGGTTTCCAGCCTTTACTATCCATTTGAATAGGGGTGGATATAGACATGTTATAGCTAATATGGAGGATGAAAGCTATACAACAAAAACAACTAAGATCACTGTTCACAACCACATACACCTATAACACAGCATACACCCCTCGTGAGCTCTGTAGGAAAGCCCAAGATCAGCTGTGGCCTTCCCTATGGACTCGGGGCTGTTCAGCCAGGCAGCCTAGGGAACAACAACAGCAACAGCTAAGATATTAATTGGACCCTAAAATTCGCTTCAAAAAACTTCCCCCTTCAGGTTTAGCGGCCGTTGTTGTCATAGACGTCGTGGAAGGCACGGCTATGGATAACCTAAGCTCTATGCAGAGTTTTCTTCGAGGTCGGCCGCAAAATTTCAATTCCCTTCAGAATGCTATTGAATGGAGGTAATATTTCCTTATCTGTCTTTTGGTTTTATGGTTGGATCTTGTAAAATATAGTAACCTCAGGGTGCTATAGGGTTATTCATATTTACAAGACTGGTCACTTAGACTAACCTAACAATTTACAGGGGTATTTAATTTTACATGAGGATTTGGGCCTTACTCGTCTTTACAAGATCCATATGATCTTATGACTTAGCATTTTTGGGATGAATGACATTTTATTATTCAGTTTGTCAACATTTCTTTATCTCATATTCTCATAACTTTACTTTTTTATTGAATTTTAATATAATTTCTCATTCGTTCATTGGCTCTGAAGACTTTACATTTTGTGATCTTATAGGTTCTTATAACTTGTTCTTATATTTGATATTTGAATATTTAATGCAGTGTGAATTCCACTGCGAGATATTAGGAAGGGCATCCAATCTTAAATTCCCCAGCTTCAATATGTCCGTCCACCACCATTTGAGTGGGTATTGATAGTGACACATAAAATGGCAAACAAGATTTACTTGATTTGAAATACTAAAGATTAAAGGTTTCTAATGAAAGGCAGAGGCAAGGGGCAGTGATAGAACAGAGCCTGACTGTATACCAACCATATTACCAGGGCCCAAACCCTCTCGCCATTCTCGTGGACCCAAGATCTCCAGGCAGTGGCTGAAAAATGAAGTAGACCTAAAGAAAATCACCAACTCATAGTTAATTGCCCAGTTTAATCAGTAATGACGTGAGACAGTGAAAGCTAATCCAGCCCCAGGCCAGAATTGAACTTGAGGCCAGTATATAACCACTCACAGATGCTGCCACTGTTCCAAAATGTCACTAAGGTTACTCTTATTTTTTTTTCTTATTTTATTATAGTGTTCGGTCTGGACAGACAAGGAACGTTGCAGCTGCGAGGGTGTCCATGCCTGGACAGATTAAAAAGTAAGTGTTAGACAGTATTGCTATTAGTGGGGGCCACAGTAGCTCAGTGGTAGAGAGCACGATTCGGGAAGTGACAAACCTGAGTAACTCTGGTATGATCCCACTGCGAGGCATTAGGAAGGACAACCAGTCTTAATCCCCCTTATAAATCCAGTATGTCTGTATCCACCTCCATTCAAATTGGGACTATTTTTCACACAAAACGCTAAATTTTGAGGGGCCAAGGTTACTTATTGGTACAGCGGGCAAGTTGGAATTAGTACCCACTGCAGGGCATAAGGGAGGTCAACCAGTCTTAATTCCCCATATGGCTTTAGCATATTTGCATCCACCCCTGTTTGAATGGAAACTAATTGTGACACATAACACGATGCTCTTCTATCACTAATATTAATACGGATTTTATTTCTATGCTTTTTTAAGTTTATCATTTCTATAAGCAATAATAACATTACTGGGCATCAGATTATACAGCAAAGAGATTGTATCATCATATTGCTAGCTGTATGCTATTTTATTATCAGATGGTCTAGTTATTTTTTCATTTAATTAATTCTTTTTTATTCTTTTACTATTCGTTTTAGATGAGACCTTGTGAATCATACTTGCTTTAGCGCAGTTCTTTGTTCTCTTGACTCAGGAAATGACTAACCCGTGTTTGAACCCGTCACGTGATGTTAGGAATGGCAATCAGCCATAATTCTCTAGTTCCAACCTGACTGTGTCCACCCCCACTTGAATGGAGATTAATAATGACACATAAAATGGCAAACATTTTGGGACTGATGTAATGTAGTGGTTGGAGGGCGTCAGTTAGGAAATGACAAATCCGTTTTCAAGCCTACCATGGGGCGTTAGGAAGGGCATTCATCCTTAATTCCCCAACTCTATGCTGACTGTTTCCACCCCCATTTGATTGGGGATTAATAGTGACACAAAGCAGCTAACATTTAGGGTCTGCGGTAGTGCAATGGTCGGAGCGCTCGACTTTGGAAGGGACAAACCCATTTTCACTCCCACTGCAGGGCATCCAATGTTAATTCCTATCTGTAAGCTGTCAGAGTACTCCCCCATTTGAATGTGGATTAATAGTCTCACATAATATGGCGCACATTTTGGACTGTGGTAACTCAGTGGTTAGAGCAGTAGGCTTGGGATGTGACAAACCTGTGTTCGAGCTCACCGTGGGCTGCTAGGATTGGCATCCAGCCTTAATTCCTCTGTTATAACCTCTCTGTGTCCACCCCTATTTGCATGGGGACTAATAGTCCCACATATACCGTCAAACGCAATCTCACTGTAATTTTTTCTTTATACTATAGTACAGAAACGGGCAAGTGTGGCACTGTCGATGTAGAATCTTTGATAGAAAGTCACAACCAGAATCCACAGGAGAAAACCAGCATGCCTGTACGTGCCGATGTGATTCCCGAAGAAGGAGCTGAAAATAATTCAAACCCAGACCATGAATCTAACGAAACTCTGGCAGCTCAAACGTCGTTGTCGTTGTCTATGCAAAATACAATACCGGTAAGATTGCTAAAACTTCCATTAATCTGGATCTTGTAAAGAAGACTAACCCCAGGGTGCTGTTTAGTCATTCATATTTTCAAGGCAAGTTGCCTAACCTAGCCTAACCTAATCTAACAATTTATGGGGTTATTAACTTTACATGAGGTTTTGGTGGTTACCCATCTTTACAAGACTTGTTAATCTTTTTGCAGATAAGACTTGACAGGAAGTGAGCTTATAAGATAAAAAAAAAGTCCAGTTGCTTCTATGGAGATTGTAACCGATCCTTCTGAATTTCATTATTATCTCCATATCAGTAGATGCCCTCATTCATGTCAGTACGTTAGAATTAGTGAAAATAACAATTTATTAACTTTTATTACAGCCTTCTCCAGCCAGAGTATGCAGGGTTACTCCTACCAATGACAGAAAATTAAAGAGGCAAAATATGAAAAATAATATTACATACCAACATTGATTGTAAAATTCACTTATTGTCTCACTTATGCATGCCATATTTAGTTCATAATATCAGTCTAGTAAAAAAGTCCAGAACCAACCCTCTGATTACCCAAGTATGTTATATTTTTTCATGAGGATATCCACCAACACTAGGATCGCTAAATTCATTACCAATACTACTGACAATGCCTTCACTAAATTCAGCGGCACCACCATCGTCACTCAATTTAGCATCATAGCCAATACCATTATTAAATTATACATCACCATCATCTTTCCAATTACCGATGTCTATTAGGGGATAATGTGCACCATTTTGTGGCTATTCTTATCCATTTCTTGCATGCATCTCACCCTTTTGTATATTAAGGCCTCTACTGGTTAGACCATACCATGTCAACTTCTTACATACACGCTTACATGTGCAATGGCCAATATCCCCCTTGTGAAGAGGGTGGCAGAGTCATTGCACACACATATACCAGAAATTAATGCACCTTGATCACTCCTCTTAGCTCCTTAGAGATGAAAGGTTGCCACAAATCCCCCACCACCCTGCTCGGGTCACCCACATGATAAGCAGTGAAGGATCAATTTTTTTGCCTAATTTAAATATGACAGTGTGCATTAGTTGTTATTTAGCTGATGTAATGCAAGTTTTGAATGTTGTTCCCTCGTTTCAGGTTAAGAAATACACTTGGAGAATTAATTTAGGGGAAACGGAAAAATACTGGTCTGGCTGGTTCCAAGGTCTATCTTCTAAATTCCTCTCGTGTTCTCCCGACAAGATGTTGCTTCTCGCAGGCATTGACAGACTCGATACGGATCTCACAGTGGGTCAGATGCAAGGTAAATTACTTTGCAGTGTTTTAATTCCCCATTTGAATAGGGTTGGACACAGACTTGTTAGAGGTATAGCTGCTTTCTTCATTTTTCTCTTCAAGATGAGTTCATACTATAAAGGAAAAAAAAAATCCAAATTGGGATGTACTAAAAATCGTTTCATTATATACTTTTCCTAGCTGTAAGTCCCACAATATGTCCGCTGATAATAAATATTTTATAGTAATTTTTCCTACAGTCTGCATATTTTAGAGTTTTGGGTCATGGTGAGAGATGTGAGGCTGAGATGGTATGGGCATGTGCTGAGGAGGGATGAGAGATATGTTGGGAGAAGGATGCTGAGGATGGAGCTGCTTGGCAGGAAGGGGAGAGAATAGGCCAAAGAGGAAGTCTGTGGATATGGGGAGGGAGGTCATGATGATTTGTGGTGTGATGGAGGAGGATGCAGAGGATTGCGCAATATGGAGATGACTGATTTGCTGTGGCGACCCCTGATGGAAAGATGTGAATAATATGATGATTGGATTTTGCTTTATATTTTCTCCATATTACCCTATCCCTTGCGTCCTCGTCTGTCACACCACACACCCTCACTACATCAGAAATCTGCCATTGCCCTTCCTCTCCTTCGTGGCACCTCTATCTTCAGTATCCTTCTCCCAACATGCCTCTCATCCCTCCTCATCACATGCCCAAACCATCTCAGTCTCACCTTTCTCATTGCATTCCTATACTATCCTACCTGTGCTGTCCCTCTAATATACTCAGCCTTCATCCTGTCCAAAGGGAAAAAGCCTTCATCCTGTCCAAAGAGAAAAAGTACCAGTATGTTTAATTGGATATTCATTCATCTTTCCATCCATAAACACACTCACACTCTCGCTTGTACTTCCAGGTAAATTCCAGATGCAGGTCTTGCCCCAGTGTGGCCATGCTGTACAAGAAGACACTCCTGACCGCGTGGCGGAAGTTCTTGCCACCTTCCTTCTTCGGCATAAGCTCACCACGCCTAAGTCTGATTTTCAGAGGTTTGTTACTATAATTTTGTTTCCCTTTGGTGACGATTCAAATGATTGTGATAAATTTTTTTCTCAGGAGCCACAACCAGATACTCTTGTATTTATAGGTAATAAATATTTATCTATCTGTCTATATAATAAAGCCATAAACCCCCTAAAAGGTTGGTTGCTGAGTCAAAGCAAAATACTTGACTCTTTGCAGTAGGAAGATGCATAGGAGGGGATTCCAAATCCCAATCACCTCACTTCACCCCATATAGTCGACTCTTACCACACGCAAGGGAGTGTGGTGTAGGTATTCTTAAGCTAAGCCAAAGCAAAAAACATGACTCTGTGGTAGAACAATACAAAGGAGAAGATTTCCAGTCATCTTGCTCCTCCCCATTTGGTGAACTTTTACAACACGTAGGGGAATATAGAAGAGGTACTCTTGCCTCCCTCCTCAGGGGGTAAAATATTTTTATTAGTATGAGAGTGAACTTCATGAGAATTTTATCCTCCTGTTCTTTGTCGTAAGAGACATCGGAAAGTTCTATTCTAAGTGCCTACGTGGAATTATTCATCTTGTACGCTTTACTCTGACTACAATTTGACAGGTTTTCATTGCATCTTTTAAGTATCATATACATTATTGTTACAGATGTATAGATAATTTTCAGAAGTATAGACAATAAAGAAAAGTAACCCCAGGGTGCTCTAGGGTTATTCATATGTACTAGGCAAGTCACTTAATGTAATGTAATGTAACTTGGCGTAACCTAACATAACACAGCATTAGGTAAAGTAACACAACTTAAGATCTCTCCCAGCCTAACTTAAGCAATCCTATCCTAACCCAACCCAACACTGCCCAATCCAATGCAACCTAACCTAGCCCAATCTAATTTAACCCAACCAAACCAAACAATTTATAAGGTTATTTAACTTTCCATGGGGTTTTGGGAGTATAGACAGATTTTTATTGCTTCATTTAAGGATAATTTTTTATTGTTAAAGTATAGACAGATTTTTCTTGCTTCATTTAAGGATAATTTTTTATTGTTACAAAAATATCAACTGTATTTATTGCATCTTGTCAGGATAATTTTTTATCATTACAAAAATATCAACGGTATTTTTATTGCATCTTGTTAGGAATTTTTTTTTTTTTATTGTAATAGATGTGATGACAGTTTTTACTGGTTCTTTTCAGGATCATTTGCTTTATCATGGCGAAATTATAAATGCTTCATTTCATCTCATCGGGATCATTTGCTTTAACATTACAAATGTATCAGTAGTTTTTTATTGCATCTTATAATAGATAGTAAGATGTTTGGCACAGTATCAGCATTTTTTTATTGCATTGTTCTAGGATCATATGCTTTATTGTGACAAAGTTATCAACATTTTTTTATTGCATTTACAAAAGTATCAACATGTTTTTCTTGCCTGTCTTCGCGATTATTTACTCTATTGCCATAAAAGTGTTGACAGTTCCTTATTGCCTCTTTTCAGGAACATTTTCTCTATTGTTACAAAAGTATCAACAGTTTTTTCTGTGTTTTCAGGAGCTTCCCCGCATGTTGATATAGTAACCTAGGGCAAGCCACCAGAGTCTACGTAAGTGTCCATAAATCAAGTATCCATTAGAGTGGTAGACTAATATATGTCATAAACACAAAAATTCTTTTATTTTATAGTTACAAAATGTATATGTATGTAGTTATAGAGTATTCTGTTGTTTATGTTTGTGACATTTATTGAGTAGGATTGATCCTCAGTTCTGAAAATAAGTATAAGAGATGTTGTACTTATCATCCTCATCCGATTCAAAATTGAGCGAAAGAAAAGACCTTCACTCTCCCGTAACCTTCCTACCGATCCTTGTTAAGTATTATTAGGATTGATTCTCATTACTGAAATTTGTATTTGCGATGTTCTTGTACTATTCGCCACCACAGGTTACAAAATTGAATTAGAGGAAAAAACCCCCCCCCCGCTTGTGGGGGCCACTGGTGGGGCCCCGTCTTCATATGTTACAAAATTGAGTGAGAAAAAAACCTCCTTTCTCCCAAAATGTACTGGTCACTCCATAATGAGTTCAGTGCTTTATGTGGAATAGGAATGTATGGTGTGTGGGCTGCAAGTGCACTTTACCTTTGAAGTGCATATTGTGAATGGAATCACCAACATTAAACATTTTACTCTAACGTAAGCATTATTTGTAAAATGATATGTGTTTCTGCCCTCCCATTCCTCTGTTAGTATTATTGGAGCCCAATATAAAAAGCAACAGAAAACTCAAATAGATACATTCTTTTGACATGGCTGTTTCGTATCATAGATAATGGGTGTACTTACTACCCTGGAACAGCTTGTTGTTCATGTAACAAGATCAGGTGGCTGCCCGGGAGATCAATCCCAGTTTGCTAAGGAAGATTTCTGCTTATCCTGAGCTTTCCCTTGGAGTGTCAGGGAGTATATGAAGTGTTGGTGCTACATCTGGTTGTGTGCAGTACAGTTTTCCATGCTGTGTTTCCTGGGTTGATCTCAAGGTCTCCAGCTAGTAGGAGTCCTCGAGCAGTGACTGCTGGAGAGTCATTTCTTGGTATAGAAAAAAGTTTTGTTGTTGTGTGTGTTGTGTTGAGACATGAAGTAATCGCCTGGGTGACCAAAGCCTTTCCCAGGCTCTCTTTCCCGTGAGGGTCAGGGGATAGTTGTGGCTGTTTAATGTTTGGCTTCTTTTGGTGCGCCTCTTCTGCATTGCAGCTCCAGAGGATGAACCTGTGATGCAGATGCCTTATATCATTTCATGTAATGGGAACTAAATTAGGTTATAAGTACAAGCATAATATCACTGAGTTTTTACAGTTTGTAATTGCATTCTTTGAGATGGTCTCCAGGTCACAAATTATTCTATGCCTACATACAATGGCTTAGGTTACGAAAAGCAAAAAATAACTTCCATGCTTAATATTTTTCGTTATCCTAGGTTACAAATTACAACTGCCATTCATAATAGTTCTCCTCCTAAATAACCTTCCATTTATAATATATTTTTTCCTTGTTTACAAATGATATTGGTTGATGAGGGCTCTAATCATCCACTCCCATTGGTCATGTCCTTGGTTGGTGGGACCAGTGGGAGAACCCTTGTGTGTAGATGTGATTTTGAAGGAGTTCTTGACATGACCATCTACGTTACGCCAGATTGGTTGACCATATATCAGTGCTTATGGGTGTTTGATTGAGCCATGGCACAGCCTTGCATCTGGGGGGCAGGGCAGGGGAATCCCACTCTGTATTGTCTACCTACAAGTAGCCAAGTAACACAGGGGTATTTGGGCAGGAAAGTACCAGCCAGAACCCTAGAAATTGGGTCTAAATGTGTATGGTTGTGGTGTAAGTGAAAGTAAAAGGGAGGAGATAGGGAGTATGTTTGTGAAGAGAAGGATGGATGTGCTTGCAATGAGTGGAATTAAGTTGAAAGGAAATGGTGAGGTGATATTTGGGAGTGTGGTAGGTAGGGTGTCTGGAGTTGAGAGAGGGTGAGGAAAAGAGGGAGTGGGTTTCTTGGTAAGTGAAAAGATAAAGTGTGTGGTGGAATGGAAGAAAGTATCATCTCGAATAATAGTGGCTAAAATGGGAATGGGATGTGAGGTTTGGCCATTTGTGAGTGTCTATGGCCCTGGCAGTGGAAGAAGTGAGGAAGAAAGAGAAGAATCTTGGATGAACTTGAACGAGTATGTGGACAAATTTGGAGTGAATGTGATTGTGGTTTTTGATGGGAGATTTGAATGCTAGAATAGGGATTGAGCCAGTGGATGGTGTAATTGGGAAGTTTGGAGTACCTGGTAGGAATGAGAGTGGAGAGAAATAGAAATGTGTATTGAGAGAGAGATGTTGGTTACTAAAACTATTTAAAAAGAAGGATATACATAAATATACATAGGTCAGAGTAGATAATGATAGAGTAGTTGATAGAGCATTAATGAATTATGTTGTGGTGGACAGGAGAGTGATTGGAAAAGTGTTGGATGTGAATGTACTGAGAGGAGCTAATGGAGGAATATATGATCAAGATTTAATGGAAAGTAGAGTGAGTTGGAGATAAATAGAGAAAGAGGAGAAGAAAGAGAGTTGCTAAAAGTGAGTGATTTTGAAGAAGAGAAAGATTGTTAGTATATGGGTAGTCTGAGGAATGTGTGGAATGTAAAGAGAAAGTGGAACTGTTTAAAGGAGGAAGTTATGAAGTGTGCAGAGACAGTATGTGGAAGGAGATTTAACACGTGGAAGTAAAAGGAAAGGTAGTGAATGGTGGAATGAGGTGAGTGTATTAGCGGCTGAAAAAAAATCATTCATATGAGGTATGGTTTCAGGTAGGTAATGTAGAGGCATATGAAAGGTATTATGCAAAGAGGAGGTTAGTGAAGCCATATGTGAGGGATGGAAAGGGAGAAGTAGATGTGAGGTTGGGTAGATGCTTGTCTGAAAATTCTGAATGGAAAAAAGGTATTTTGGAGGAGAATGAAAAGAGTGGGGAAAGGTGAGTTGGTAGGGAGGAGAGGATGAAAAGAGCTTATGGGTACATGATAGCAGACGAAATAAAGGTGAGAGAGAGATAGGCTGAGTACTTAAAGGAACTATCAAATGAGGAAGATGATAGATAGGCAGAGATTGTGGTTGTGGGAAGTGAATGGAGAATGTCAATGTTAGTTGAAGAGAATGTAAGAGGAATAAAAGGAAAGGCTCAGTTGCATTGAGAGTAATGAAGGCAGGTAAAGTAACTGGGATAGATGTTGTGTCATGTAGAATGCTTGTCAAAAGGAATGGATGGTTAGATAATTGAATGTATTTTTCAGGAAAGGGAGAGTTCTAGTTGATTGGAAGAGTGCATGTGTAGTTCCAGTTTATAATGAGAAGGGAGATAAATATGAGTGTAGTAGTTTTAGAGGGATTAGTATGTTGAGTGTAGTTGGTAAGGTATATGGAAGAGTGTTAATCGAGAGAATTAGGAACGGTACTGAGAGATTGATTGGGGAAGAACAGTGTGGGTTTAGGAGAGGAAGAAGATGTGTGGAGCAAGAGTTTGTGGTAAGACTGGTGTGTGTGAAATTCTTAGAGAATGGTAGGGACAATTTATGGGCTTTTTAAGACTTAGAGAAAGCTTATAACAGGGTGATAGAGAGGCATGTGGAATGTGTTGTATGGAATAAGTGGAAGTTTATTGAAGAAGTTGACAGTTTTACGTATCTAGAGTAGCACGTAGCATTGTGTGGATGAGTGCATGCAGAGGAAAGTCATAGAGTGAAGGAAGCAAGTAAATATCTAAATGTGTTGAAAAGAGTGATGCAAAATTGGTATTTAGGAATGATTGCAAAGAGAAGGATATATTAAGGTGTGACATTGCTGACAACATTGTATGGGGCAGAGACTTGGAATGCAATTAAGGATGAAAAGAACAAGTTGAATGTAATGGAGATGAGGTGTTTGAGAAGTATTATTTTTATATCTAAACCAGATAGATTGAGAAATGAGATCACGCAGAGAACGGTTATTGAAAGAAAGTCGTTGAATAGTTTAGATCAAAGTGTATTGAGTTGGTTTAGACACATGGAAAGGATAAGTAATTAATGGCTAGCAAAGAGAATTTGGAGTGCAGAAGTGGATGGAGTAAGGTCAAAGGAAGACCTAGAATGAGATGGATGGATGGCATGTAAAGGGACTGGATGCATGTGGAGTGTCACTGGAGCCGGGAAGAGAGCGTTCAAGTGATAGAAATGAGTGGAGGCAGATTTGTGTGCAGGTGACATAGACCAAAAAGATTTCTCACATCTGTTGGCGCAGTGAATGTAATGGACGGGTGTGAGGGGAGCTGCCATGTGATGAAGCTGTGGGTGTAAACCAGTTGAAGCTGCAGATTATCCTTGTCTGCCTACCTAGTGGGTAACCCTAGCAGGGTGATGATAGGAGAAATGTAGCAGTCCTCTATTACCAAGGAGCTAAGAAGAATAATTGAGGTATGTGTTGGATCGTGATGAATGCCTGTTCATTGGGTTGGCCACCCCCCTTACAAGGGGGCATGGAGCCATGTACATAGATAGACACAAAAGATAACTGCCATTTTGTGTTATTTCTTGTGTATGTTTTATTGCATTTAATATAGACACAGTACAGCATGGACAGTGTCACTCTTAGTTTAGCCCTTTACCAGCAAATGTTCCTCTTAAGGAACATTTTCATGAGGTAAAGTGTGCACGTTTCTCCTTTGGGCATATGCTTTTTCAAATTAGTGCGCCATTGTTTGGGCTATAATGAAATGGAAATCAATATCTGGCATCTGTTGTAGTGTTACAATACATGAGATAATGTTTCTTCCAATTGAGAGAGTCGGTACCTTTTTTAATGTTAACGGGGGCAGCACGAGGCTATGTGCTGAGACGCAGCAGATTACTCATGCGCCAAGTTGTAATTGATTTTGTTGATAAATCGCAAGGAAAGAGTTAAGTTACCTGGCATATATATATCTACTGAATTCGTACTGTGTTCCCTGGTTACAGCAATATAATTCACAATTTTAATTGTATCTTGTGCATATAGTACTTTTGATGTAGATACATTACTGTATAATTCTATTTACTGTGAATTCATGATATTACAAATACAATTTTACCCAAGAAAATCAAGTTGAGCATTTCGGAAACTGAACCCACGTCACTGGCTACATGGTCTTGCAAAGTATCATACCGAGAGAACTACTAGGTCAGATAAAAATCTACATATCATTGTGCAACCAGTTCTTGCAAGTACTTTCCTGTCACTCTTATACCAACTTGTTACAGTTGTTCGTGGAGTTTGAAGAATATATTTTCACAATGAAACGGAGTTTGGCTTAATAACGAAAGGGAAATGTTTGTAAGTACTGGTTGCACTAAGATATGCAAATTTTCTCTATTGCAGCAGCTAAGTTGGTATGATGCTTTGCATGAGCATGTAGCCAGTGATGTGGGTATGGTTCTCATGATGTTCAATTGTTATTTATGGATAACAGTGTATATAATACTGTATGGAGACTAAGTTTCTTTATAGTTTTAATCCAGCCTGCATCATGAAGGAAGTTGCATATTTGAACTAATACTTGGATCTTGTAAAGAAGAGTAACCCCTGGGTGCTCTAGGGTTATTCATATGTACTAGGCAAGTCACCTAATGTAATGTAATGTAACTTGGCGTAACCTAACATAACACTGCATTAGATAAAGTAATACAACTTAAGATCTCTCCCAGCCTAACTTAAGCAATCCTATCCTAACCCAACCCAGCACTGCCCAATCCAATGCAACCTAACCTAGCCCAATCTAATTTAAATCAACCAAATCAGACAATTTACAAGGTTATTCAACTTTCCATGGGGTTTTGGGAGTTACTCATCTTTACAAGATCCCATTATTTGTGGGGGTGACTTTCACATCATTAGTAAAACTCTTGGTATACCAATTGGCAAGTTTTTTCTTGGAATGCCTTGGTTGTAACTAGTGTTTAGTCCAATTATTTTTGTATTAAAAAGAACCCTGTAAGTAATTTATGTGTTTTTTAATACATATTTCCTTAATTATGGTAACCATAATGTCCTAAAGCAGTAACCTATCAGGTATTTTTTTTATGCATATTTTCTTCGTTTGGGAAATCAGGAGGACCAAAAGTAAAGTAAAAAAAAAGAAGTTATATGATAAAAATGAGAATTTTTTTCTTTTACATTTGATATTTGAAAGTTTGCTTATTGTCACTTTTGTATATACTGTATTGAAATATATCAAGCTGGTAATGACTATTAAAAAAAAAATGTCTACTGTAATTAAATGTGGAGTAAAGTACAGAAGCACCCCTAGTTACGAACAACCAAGTTTCAAACATTCACAGATACGAACAACCACCTACCCATTATCTACTCATGTATTAATGTATGTATTACTGTACTGTACAGTAATATTACATTATTATTATTGTATCAAAATTCATTAACACTGTGTATTTTATGTTTTATGCAGAAGATAAGTTCCTTGAGCCTAAGCACTGTACAGTACTTTTATTTTTACCTAAATACAACCTACAAACAATTCTACTTATGAACGGACTTCTGGAACCTAACATGCTTGTAAGTTAGGGAGCTTCCGTACTACGCAAATAGATGTTGAATAAAGTACTTGGTAATTGCGTGTGTAACCATTGTGATGCAGTCGTAGCATCTGGGATTGACTACAGGTTTGATGCTGGCTTAGGGTTGGATTCACATTCACTGTCTCAAGTTATTGAATGAATTGGGTAAGTAATTGAGGTTGGTGATTTTTTATATGTCTACCCAATTATTCAGTGATTTCCTGAAGATCACTGGGTCCATAGATTTGGAGAGGGGGGTTACACAGAAGGTATATAGCTGGGCTCTGATACTATCACTGTCCCTTGCCTCTGCCTTTCATTAGAGTTCTGTAACTTTTATCAGGTAATTGCGTGGGGAATAAGAAAACTCCGATGACAAAAATACCATTTATTTACCATTATCTTTGACATATCTACATGCAGGGAAACAAAGAAAATTTGGATAAGAACGCCTTCTGAACAGTTGTTAATGCCTCAATATTTATACGTACTGCACATACATAGGCCTATTACAAAACAGATCTTAATAGGTTTACATTTTGTCATTTCTACATGTATGTTTATTTTACGTATATGTATGCTGCAGTAGCCATAGGTTTGCATGCCATAACCCGCGCAACGTACATAGTATGAAAATGATATAAAATTGTATAGATCAGCATAACTTGTACCTGGTGTCAATTACATTGTAAATCTTTCTTAAATTAGGTAATTAAGGATCATTATACAATTGTTGGTGTCTCTTTCCTCATATCAATTTCAGATCAGGTAACTAAAGATTATTAAGAATAGTTGTAGAATCATATGTGTATTGCATTTGTATCTTAACTACATTACCTATTGTATACACATTGTGCCTCGTTAATCCTTCTTAAATATGGTAATTAAGGATAATCATGGATAATCCTACAATCATTAAATCTTACTATATGGATATAATAACTACATTACCGGTTGTGTTCCAAATGAGCTACATAATGTAAAATTGCAATTCGGCGCTTACCCTGGGCATTCGTACTGCTCCTAAATCTTCACAAGAGGAGAGAGAAGAGTGCGTTGGTTCTTTTCTGGTCTATCATGAAGCATATTTTATCGATTGTGCTTTTCGATTGTTGCTTTTGTTGCTGTTGTTTTTATTCTAAGCTACCTTGCTGAGTAGCCCAGAGTCCTTAAAGAAGGCCACTGCATATCTAGAGCTTTTCCACAGAGCTGTCAGGTAGTGTATGATGTGTTGGTGACGTATGTGACTCCAGAGTGTGTTTCCTAGGTTGCTCTCAGTGTTCCCAGCTGAAAGGAGTCTTCGAGAAATGACTACCAGAGTCATGATTCGCTGTAGAAAAAAATTGTGTGTGTTGTGTTGAGAGGTGTTGTAATCGCCTTGGTGACCAAAACCTCTCCCACGTTCCCCTGCTCCAAGAGGGCCAGAGGTGTTTATCATTGTGGTGATGTCTTGGAGCACAGGAGCATGAAGACCAAAAGAGGACCAGAACTCTTGTAGGTGTACTTGTAATCATGAAATTTATACTTTACCCTAAATTAACGATTGCCACTTTATGTACTCAGTGGTAAAGGTTTGTGAACATAGCTTAGCTTTTGACATAGCCTAGCTGTTGATGTGGTGCTGTGCAGAAAGGATAAAAGTGAGGCCTATTATCTCTTATGTACATATCCCCCAGTCCACTGCCTTCTTTCGCTTACCATAGAAAATATAACAATGTTACATGACAAAAAGGATGTAGTATTTACCAATTATTATTATTATTATCATAAGCTAGGCAACAAGCCTAGTTGAATATCAATTATTATTATTATCAGGAACCAAGCAACAAGCCCAGCTTGAAAAAGTCAAACTATAATCCAAATGGTTTCAGTAAGGGAACAACTTGTTACAAGGATAATTAAGATAGAGAAATTAACAATTATTATTACAGCATTATCAAATACCAAGTAACAAGACTAGTTGGAATATGTTAGTAACACTATAAACCAGATTGGTTTGGAACATTGCGGCCCAGGCGTATTGGTGCCGGCGATCTGGCATGACTGTTTGGGCACTAGCCATTTTGATGACGATCTTGTGATGGACATTCTGTGGCTAAAATCACTTATGTTTTGAAAACATAAGCTATCTTATGACTGCAAGACATAAATCAGTCAATCTATCAATTTATTCCTAGCTCACAAACATTTGCCACCCAAAAATTCTGGAGCAAACATGGCTTTGCTAAAACTTCAACCCCTAAATAATTTGACTTCAAAAACGTCAACACCCAATTGGCTTCACCTAATTATCCCATTCTTATACCAGATGGCTTCATCAGAGGAAGCAACTTGGTGAGGAAAGGTAAAAAAGAGAGATGATAGACAAAAATAAATAAAACTTTTTATCAAATATGGACTTCATTTTTGTTTGCAAAGACAGGATGCTGAGAGAAATACTGTAGTGTTAAAATTAGTTAAAAAAGACAGTCTGTAAATAGATGTTAGGTTAGGTTAGACGGTTTACTAAGATGGCAAACGTGTCTACATATTTGTGGCTGATGTAAAAAATTATATTGGCAGTATATAAAAAAGTATGTTTTGAAGTTGTGCTAAGTATGATTTTCTGATAGCACTTAGAAAAGCAATCTCTGCTTAAGTACAAGTGCATTAAAGTTGTTGTTTACCATTTTATGTGTCACTATAAATCCCCATTGTGGGAGTGGACGTAGACAGCTTGGAACTGGGGAATTAAGTTAGGATTTCCTTCCTAACTTAAGGTTGTTTGCTATAAAATGTCACTTTTAATCCCTATTTAAATGGGGGTTGCACAGACAGGTTGCAGCCGGAGAATTAAGGCTTATATGCCATTCCTAATGCCCTATCGTGGGCTACATCCCGGGACTGTCACTTCCCGATTTGATCGTTCTAACCAATCCCCTGGAGACAGACGAGTTGTAACTGGAGAATTAAAGCGGGATGCCCAGCTGTGGGCTTGATTGTGGATCTGTCACTTACCGAGTCAAGCACTAATGTTGTTTGGAGTTTGGAATCACTATTAATCCCCATTATGAAAGTGGATGCAGACAGGGTGAAGCTGGGGATTTAAGGCTGGATGTCTTTCCTAACGCCCTGCAATTGAATTGATATCGGGGTCTGTCACGTGCTGAGTCGAATGCTCCAGCCGCCGTGCTACCACAGTCCCCATATGAATAGATTAATGTATAACCATAAGTTGTCTTATTTTGAATAATGGAACTCTTATCAGTCAGAAAGACAATAAGAAAATAAGAATAATTAAACTTCAATGCCAGGTTGCGGTAAAAGTAACGCATTTCTTTAGGTTCTTTCATTATAGTTTTCTAAAAGAGTTGTTCTTTATGAAGCTTTTCTTTTTTATATGTTCAGAAATTCTGAAATAATCCCAGGGTCATATTTACTCAGACTTTCAGATGTAATAAGAGGGAAAAACTTATAAAAGACTAAAGAAAAAAACCATAAAGAACCAACTAAAATAGGCGTTACTTTTATTGCACCCTGTCCGTTGTCATTCCATGACTTGAACTATTTACTTTCTAAATTTTGCAACCTGTACCTTATCGTTTTATGACTCCAACTTTATACTTTATCTAAATTCTCTTTAAAATTCGGAATATTTTTTATTTTGTTATAAATTATCATTAGTTTTTTTCTTGTATAGTGTAATATTAAATTTAACATATAGAACAATACAATGAAATTATGAATTTTTAAATATTACTAAATATTCTACCTCTTACTGTCAATATTCGAACCTGGGACCTGTAGAACAGAAGTCCACAGCTTATTGCACTGAGTCACAGAGATCTAAGCCGTGGACTCCTGTTCTACATGTCCCAGCTTTGAATCCTGACTGTACGATGAAGAATTTTTTAAAACATTTAGTTATATGAGAGATATTCTTTCACTTATTTCGTTAGCAGGTTATAAGTTATTTCACCATATTGAATCTGAACTTTAAATATAGTCAAATTTATACTGCAAAAACTGTGTATGGAGAAGTATATTGGAATACAGTACGTGAAATATTCGAACATGTATTTGTATGGAAAAATGATACCTGAAACCAAGTCATTATTGAGATGTATGAAAACCAAGCTGATCAGACTACTTTTGAAGTTATTTATTCCTGCATTATACCTGTCCAGGTCACCTCCTCATACCTGTTTTTTACTATTATGGATGGTGTTTATACCTGAATAATACATCTTTAGGTCAGATGAATAATACCTGCTCAGGTCACCTTTTCATTCGTCGTACCTGTTTTTGACTTCTCTGGAGAGTAATGCCTGGTCAGGTCACCTAAATAGTATCTGTCCAGGTTCCCTCATCATTCTTCATACCTGCTTTTTACATTAGGTTTTGCAATACTTTTGTTTTGTGACTGGAATAAAAAATCAAATAATGCTATCTTGTTTGCTGTTTTATATCCACTATGAATCCCCATTCGATTTGGAGTGAACACAGATAGGTTAGAGCTGGGGAATTAGGGTTAGATGCCCTTCCTAACATCCTGCTTCAACCTGTTTTCATGGTGCCCTAACTCTATCTTTCCTATGTCCATCTCCATTCAAATGGGGCAAAAGGAGACCTTAGAAATGAAGTCTGTTACACATAATACTAATAATTTTTTCATTGTTCAACTCCTGTGTGGAGTTTATTACTGTCTTTTCTGTATGTTATTGTATACTTGAAGCCAAATAGAGACATAAACAGTCCTTTAATTATTAAATCATTAGTACTTTAACCCTCTCATGCTTTTTTTATAGCATTGTTTAGTATAAGGCTGATAAGTAGTGAGAGAAGGACAGCGACAGAGTAGTTTAGTAGTTTACAATATATATATTAATAGTTCTTGACAATTTTTTCTAGTTCATTTATAAAACATGTATAAGTATACTGAAAAAAAAATTGTCAGTGTTAATTTATTATACACTGTAATATCAGTGTACACCACATATTCATATTTTCATTGGGAAAACATCAACTTGTGTACAAAGTTATATGTAACAGAAAGAATGAGTATTTCCGGATACTTAATATATGGATATAGCCTCAGAGAGGACTGCATAATTAACAAATGTCTCAAGACATTATGCTTCAAATATCTCCATTCAAGGAAGTATGTGGAGAGCTTCTCCCACTTAGGTAACAGATCTCTTTACCAGAAATGATCTTTTGATAAAACTTTCCTGTTACCTCAATGGGAGAAGGTCTAAACTGTACACACTTCTCAGTTGAGATATTTGAAGTTCGGTGTCTTCAGACATGTCAATTATGCTAGCCTCTCTAAAATTATATGTATAGACACCAAAATGAAAATATTACATCGTTAGAGCACATACTGGTACAATATATTCAGTGACGTGGAATTACTCTGAGACATAAACGAGTCACATATAATACTATTCATTGGAATATTGAAATACTGTATATATTGTATTCTGTATATCTATATATAAGTTGTATAGAAAGCAGTTGACTGGGGGAGTGGGGTTGCAGCTGACGTTCTGCATGATCCAGACCGGCCCTCGAGAGACACATATGACTAGACTGGAAGAGGGTCGATCTAGGTGACTACCGAAGGCACGTGTCCGTAGTATCGGAAACGTTACCTTTCTTGTAGTGACAACACCGGCACCTGGGCAGTTAGGGTGACTGTAGCTGTGCAGAAAGTGCCAGAGATCTAAGGTGCAAAGAGTGCCAGAGATCTTATTCACTAGCTAGATGTTTACCTGTATGAGTAACAAACTGTAGATACACACATTTCCATAAAGTAAGTTGTCTCTGCCTATACCAAACGATGATCTTAGGTATGTGGGTGCTGCTACTGCTACAGTACCTAAAATAATTTCCCTTCAGAAGTAGAACAACTTCTAGGAAAACAAACTGCCTGTATGGGTTCGTCGTCGGCTATCTCAGGTGCGGTTAAAATGCCTAATGAGCAAAATAGCCTCTCCTAACCTTAACAACTCTGGCTGAGAGTGACTCTAACGCTACTCTGCAGAGATGTGCTGTGAGCAAGACAATACTAAATTACATAGAGGCTGGATTTATGCTACTGTTGCAGTCTCTTTTTAATATTTATGCAAACTGAGGCATGACATTGGAAAATATAATCAAGAGAGTTTTGTTTGGTTATGGTGATAGTGGTAACCATTTGTTAATGATGTCAAGAGACGTTATGGTAATGTTCCAAGATTATTGAACTGTGACTTAATATTTGGTAGAAAATATATAATTATATAAGTATTAAATACATTAAAATGCACTTCACACTAGATGTGTTTGGAGTAAAAAAATTTATAATCTGAATGTAACATTACTTACAAGAAAGGAATGCATCGAATAACAGTTCACAGAGTGAATTAAAGGTAACAAGTTGATTGTAACGTTACTTACAAGAAAATCTGCACACTCTACGTGTCAGTCTGTCTAGTTATGCATTTGAAAATACCACAACATCATAGAATGCAAATCCTACAACGTGAGCGTGAGTGCACCTGTCGTGAGTGCAAACTTGTAAGTGCAGCGTACTTGTCTTGATTGCAAGTGTGAAAGTGCCAGTATTCTTGTAGTGTGTGGAAAAGTTCTGTTTTACGTTATTTAATGAAAGGATTTGAGTTCACTACATAAAAACCTCATGTTGAATAATTATAAAAAAAAGACTTTGCAACAAAAATTTATAACTTATTTAAAACTGAGTGTCCCTACATTCTGTGATATCATAACCTTCTAACCACAGAATAGAAAACATGAAAATATATTTCAGATGCTAGTTAAGTTCACTAGTTTTATTATAAGTAATGGTGAATAACTAGTCAGTCCAGAGCGCACATCTTCACTTGTGCGCACCTTCACACTTCCACTTCCCGTGACGACACATCGTAAAGTTTTATTATGGCACGTATATACTCTTTAAAAAAGATGTTAAACTTTATACAATAGTCAAGCAACTGACCTAGGACACTGATATGTTACTGATTTAGCCAACCATGACATTTTTCCACAAACTATATTAATTGTGTATCAGTTTCACTTTTTGACGAGTGTATGGCACGCGGTAGGATAAGGTAGCACCATTCTCTCAGCTGCATGGGCAGCCTTCGTATTATTTAAGTCACACACGTCCTTCCATTCCTCACGTACTGACTAAGAATGACAAGCGCATACATTGTAGCGGACCTCTGATCCGGGGAGGGGCGTAGAATTTAAACAGTCAGTAATAAATAAAACTCAAATAAATTAAGTCCCCTTTGTATGGACCTTCATCATATGGCGGATCTCTATGTATTTACATATATTATTTACGATTATATACATGACAAATGGTGTGGCTGAAATATATACACTAAGCAGCAGCTGAGGTGGGAGATTTGAGCGGCCCCCGTGGTCTCCGCTGCCGTCTCGCACTGTGTGCATGCCGGATACGGAACGGGTGGGCGGACGAGGGCGCAGAGGGAAAGGGCAAGGGTGGGTTAGTTGTTATGGTACCCAATCGTGGTCGCCTGGGATTGCTTGATAGCCTCAAAGTGCCGTGTGAGGAAGGAGGAGTTGTCAGAGAAGGAGAAGTAGGCTTGGATAGAAGGTGTTGGTGACGAGGTCTTCTTCCTTGCAAATGAGAGGAGGAATTTGCAGTACTTGATCCCCTGTGTCGTCTCTGCACACCTTCTCTGTACTGATGTCTCTGTTGATTAAGCACCACTCTATTGTCAGTCTCCCTAAAGATGTAATCTCTGTTCTCTCTCTCTGTGACAGTTAAAGTGGGCACAGTTGTTACATTTTGCTCCTCCCTGACTTGTCCTTTTTTCCTTCTATCCTTTTTTTGTTTCTTCTTTTTGTTTCGACGTCTTCTTTCTCGACATTTTTTAGTCTTACATCTCTTTTTGTGTTTCCGACATCTCTTGCGACCTTTGACTATTCTACATCGTTTTGAAGGTGTTGTTGCGGGAAGTGAAGTCACAGGGACGACTGTAACGTGGGGTGTCGGGGAAACTGCCACAGTACCTCCCAAGCGTATTCCTTCGTCAATCCCACTCGTTGTCATGTTGTATGCGTTATATCCTGCGCAACGCTGAGGGGGTTGTTGTCCGAGATGTCTGTGATATCTTTCAATGATGCGATGAACTTCTTCCAACTTCACCTTACGAGAAAGGAAGAAATGCTCTGTCCCCAGAGGCCCTCGCAGTCGACGTGCTCTCTTAATTCTACCGTTGGTTGCAATAGCAATGTATCTTCCCTGGAAGTGGCGACTCTGAAGTGTGTCGTAATAGGTGTCCTCCAACTGGCTCATGAACTCGCACTCGATGCTGAGGTTACACTGAAAAGAAATTGACCACATTAGAAAATTCAACACCTTTTGCAAAACCATATATGTTTACTTTTTGTTCAGTAACTTTCAAAGAGCTTTATTATTTCTTGGTAGAATCAGATTTTTAAGAAAAATCAATTAAATGCTAGAAATTTATAATACTTTAATTAAAATAATATTCAGTATTTTATAGCACTCTTCAGTCACAATTTATGAGTAAGGCTGTTGATGTTGTTCCCCAAGTTGCCTGTTGAATACCCAAAAGTTTTTAGGAAGACTGCTGCCAATCCTGGGCTATCTCACAGAGCTTTCAGGGAGTGTATGTTGTTTTGGTGGCATATGTGGTTGTGTACGATGCAGTATTCCAAAATGTGTTTCTTTGGGTGCTTTCAATGTCTTTGGCTGGAAGGAGTCTTCAAGAAATGACTGCTGGAGAATCATTACTTGGTGAAGAAAAAATTGTCAGTGTGTGTATTGTATTGAGAGATGAGATAATCGCCAAGATGACCAAAACCTCTCCCAGGTTCTTGTGCCCTGTGAGGTGTAGGGGTTATTTATTAAACAGTTTGTTTGTATAGAACGTTTACATCAAAATTTCCCTAGGAAGTTAAAAAAAAAACATTGTCATTTTGCCTGGTTGTTAATGAAAACTTTTTATAGAATTATAAATATATTTTTTTGAGAAAGTATTAGCACTTCAGTCTCTCTATTGCTCAAATATAGTTGTTAACGTATACATACATATCCAATGGCCGCAAGCGCCCTTGTAAGGGGGTGTTTGAATCAAAGCATGCACATTCACCAGAAACTAATACTGTACACCTCAATCACTCATTGGAGATGAGGAGGTGCCACAATTCCCCCACCACCCTGCTTGGGTCATTCACAGAGAGAGTGGGCTAGGATCAACTGCTGTATAAAAAGTATTAGCACAGTCCTCATAAACCAATCTTTATAAGTTTTTGTCAAGAGATAGATCCAGCATGAGAGATAAGTATACAGCTCCATAACTTTATAAAATATATGGGAATTAATATTAACATATTAAGCAGCAAACAACAACTACAAGGTAGTAAATTTATTATGCTTCTGGATTCTTTGGGTTATCTTGCAGTGGAAATGGATGTGGCATTCTCTCTCCCCATTTGGGGACCAAAGTAGAGCAGTGGTTAGAGCGCTCGACTTAGAAATTGACAAACCCATGTTTGAGCCCACCTTAGGGCATTACAATGGGCATCTTGCCTTAATTCCCCAGTTCAAACTTGTCTGAGCACTTCCACTTCAATTGGGGATTAATTGTAACTCACAACACTGTGGATTGAGAACTGCAATAGTAGAGTGCTTGACTTTGGAAGTGTAGGCCCGCATTTGAGCCCACTGCGGGACATTACGATGGGCATGGTGTCGTATGGCATATCATAGATGCCTAGAGCCTTACATGGCATTTCATAGATGCCTATAGTTGCCAGATGGCCGAGAGTGCAATCGATACCCACCGCCACAAGGACTGGCCCACAGAGTCCGTGTTTTAGTGAGAGTTCAGCCTTTGTCAGGGGCAGAAGTCACGTCCAGAGTTAGAAACCTCCCCCTTGGGGGCGGGAATAGTGTGTGACAAGAACTACATAGGAATGGGAGCTTTTAGGGATTAAATAAGTTCATACTCTAATAAACGACTTTAAAGAAGAAGATGCTTATCTCTCCAGTACTGACCTCACTACCTACAATTAAACTTACAGATAGTGCAATTAAAGCACTATCTGGCAATCCATCCTTAATACCCCGGCTCCATCATGTCTGTGTCCAACCTGTTCAACTGGGGACTAATTGTGACATATAAAACAACTTTGAGGAGCACAGTAGCATAGTGGTGAGAATTGTGCATTTGTCACTTTTGAAGTGACATATCCACATTTGAGCCCACTGCACAGTGTTAGGAAGGGCAACCAGCCTTAATTTCTCAGCTCCAACATGTCTGTGTCCACCCCATTTGATTGGGGACTAATTGTGACACAAGCAAAAGTGGTTTGAGGATCATGGTAATGAAGTGGTTACAACATTCGACTTTAGAAGTGACAAACCCATTTTGGAGCCCATTGTGGGGCATTATGAAAGGCATCCAGAATTAATTCCCCAGCTCCAACATGTCTGTGTCCACCTTATTTAATTGGGGACTAAATGTGACAACTGAAACGGTGATTTAGGGACTGCAGTACCACAGTGGTTTGAATACTAAATTTGGAAAGCGACACACCCATGCTTGAGCCTACTGCGAGGCATTAGGAAGGGCATCCAGCCTAAATTCCCTAGCTCCAACATGTCTGTGTCCACCCTGTTTGATTTGGGACTTCTTACGACATAATACTGTGGTATGGGGACTGCACTAGCACAGTGGTAAGTGTTCGACTCAGCAAGTGACTAAACTGACTTTGATCCCACCATGGGGCTGCAGGAAGGGCTACCAGCCTTAATTTCCTAGCTCCATCCTGTTTGTGATCACCTCTATTCAAATGGGGATTAATAGTGACAAACAAATAAAATATTCTCTCCCCATTCCCCAGAGATATCTCTTAAATTCACTACTTGTGGAACATAGCTCTGGTTTTACTTCAAACTGAAACCAACGAATATAGCTCGAGGATTTTTTTTCTGCTATGTGTCACTATTAATCCCCATTCCAATGGGGGAAGGTGCAGACACATTGGAGCTAGGGCATCTAGGCTGGATGCCTTCCCTAATGCCAAAAGATGGGTTCGAACACGGGGGATTCACTTCCAGAATCAAGTCCTCTAACTACTGCACAACCAAAGTACGGCATTGGGAAGGATTTAAGAATCTCTTGGGAAGATTTTTACAGTAGAATTTCTATTTATAAATTCAAGTGATTGAGGTATAGTAGCTTTTGGTGAATGTGTGATATGACTCGGCCACCTTCTTACAAGTGGAATTGCAGCCACTGTATAGGTATGTAAATACAAAATTTTTACTCCCTTGATATTGAGCAAATTTTGAGCAGTAAGTAATGTACACATTGTACTGTATATACTTTTACACATGCACTCACGCATACATAATTGGAATTCGCTAAGCGAGGAGGTAGTTAATGCTATCTCAAGCCATACTTTGAAGGACAGGTATGATAAGTATCACTTAGTATAAAATGGAACCGAACAGGAGACGGGAAGATACGAGCTTTCGGCTCTTTCCCGTAAACACAATTAGGTAATCACATTGATTGCAGCTTCCTAATAAGTCTCCCACTGTTCCACATGGGAGACTTATTAGGAAGCTGCAATCAATGGCTAGAATAGGTGGAAATGTTTTGGAATGGATAAAAACTTACTTAGAAGGAAGGGAACAGAGGGTTAGAGTAAGACACTCAGTGTCTGAATGGAGAAGAGTTAGTAGTGGAGTTCCACAGGGTTCAGTTTTAGGGCCACTTTTGTTCCTTGTAAATGTAAATGACCTACCAGAGTCTGTAAATTCATTCATGAATATGTTTGCAGATGATGCAAAGATTGTGAAGAAAGTAAAAAACGAGAACAATGGTAGAGAACTTCAGGAGGATCTAAATAATCTGCATGAGTGGTCAGAAAAGTGGCTAATGAAATTCAATACTTCAAAATGTAAGGTAATGAGAATGGGTACAAGTGCAAGAAGGCCCAAGCTTGACTACTAGGTGGCTGGAGTACAACTTCAAGAGACAGAAAATGAGAGAGATCTAGGAGTAAACATACTGGCAGATTTGTCTCCAGAAATACATATAAATGGCATAGTAAGGGCAGCATATGCATTCTTATCAAATGTAAGGGTAGCCTTCAGGCACATGGACAAGGAAATGTTCAGAAATATTTATGTAACCTATGTGAGGCCAAAACTGGAATATGCAGCCCCCTTTTGGAATCCGCACTTGAAAAAGCACATAGCTAAGCTTGAAAAAGTTCAAAGACATGCCACGAAACTGGTGCCAGAAATACGCAATCTCAGTTATGATGAGAGGCTGAGGGAATTAGACTTACCATCACTCGAAGCTAGAGGAGTGAGGGGGGATATGGTGACAGTCTTTAAATTCCTTCATGGTTATGATAGAGTGGATAGGGATCGATATTTTGATATGGCTGGCTCTAGAACTAGAGGTCATAGTTTGAAGCTTCGTAAGAAAACTTCTTCGCAGGATGTAAGGAAATACTTTTTCAGTGTAAGAGTAGTTGATAATTGGAATTGGCTAAGCGAGGAGGTAGTTAATGCTATCTCAATCCATAGTTTTAAGGACAGGTATGATAAGTGTCACTAAGTATAAAATGGAACCGATCAGAAGACGGGAAGATACGAGCTTTGGGCTCTTTCCCGTAAACACAATTAGGTAATCACATAAATGCATTCAGACACACTGTATAATGAATACAAAAATATGACTCGTGATTCCAAGAAAGACTTTGGGTATATTATGTATACTTAACTATAGCTGAGCCTGGAGCATACTTCATGTATATTTCATTCTCCAACTGCAGCTTACCAGCCTTACACAAAATGTCGTATGAATTTTGGACTTCCATTTGAACTCACACTTTGTAAGATGACTGGGTTATCTCACCGTTTGTCACCACTGACGTAATGTTAAATTACTATGTTATAATTATTAGTACCAGACGGGTACAAGGTAAGAATGGACAAGCAGTGATTCCTTTGCTTATATTTATTCTAGAGTACAACACAACTTCGACACCTCAATGCCCCCACCCTATGACTATCACAATCTATGATCTATTCGTGCCCCTGGCAAAGTTCTAACTAACTGTCTCTGCCCTGGGTGGCTCTTGAAATACCCCCAGGGGCAGGGCGTGGCTTGACATCCAATTCTGCCAATGAAATCAAGTGACATCTAGTCCTGCCAATCAACGCCAGGTTCAAAGTGGAATCCCGCCTACTTCCGGGGAGGAGCTATTGGGCATCTCTCCAGGGCATGTACTTACGTACGGGCCACCTGTTTGTGTTTCTTGTGGTTCAGGAAATGGCTAACTTCCTGGCCTTTCCTCCTCTCTCCAGGTTCCGGTCATATATCTCCTTGACACTTTCTACAAACATTGTAATAAAATATCTGTGCCCTCGACCAACCGTTACCCCTCAAGATTTGTTACAAGTTTCAGATTCTGGCTTCAGCATGACGGACTGGCTTCAGCATGACGGAAGTCATACGACATCCCTCCCAACCAAAACTGAAATATCTCTTATTTCAGTCGAAGCATGGGCTAATTTTCCGGGAGCTCTTGGACATATCCTAGCTAACATTAGTTTACAATAGAAATGGGGCCGAATTATTTAAGCTATCATCTAAGAAATCCTATTTCTATGAACCCTAAACAAATTATACAAACATAATATATATATAGTATAATTTCAGTGTGTAACTAATATCAAACATTAATTAAGATCAAAAGTCAGTTTAAATCAAAACATTAATTCATCTACTTCTCTCGTTTCTTTAAAAGACGAAATTGAGTTAATTACAGTAGAATTATGACTCATTTAGAACATTAGCAAACAATTAAGTAGAGTATTAGCATGTATAAACATGTAAAATGCAATAGACCATAACATCAATAGTAATTTCTATAAGAAACCTTATCTTATAATTTCTACTCTTATTGTTACTATGGGCATTAATTTATTTTAAAATTTGGCCTTAAAACTACTCCTGAAACAAAACATGTTTTACTGTGTGTAAAGTCGAAACATTTACTATCTTGATATGCAATTACTATTCAGAGACCAATTAATATAAAAACTTAATGAACCTAAAGATTAAATCATAATTCAAATAATAATGATGCTAAAACAAAACACTAATATTATTTAAGCAGAAAAACAACTTATTAATCTTAGTGCAAATCATACAATTTATCCTCAAACAAAACATTTGTTACTTTCATATTATATTGCTATTCAGAGACCAATGGATAGGAGAACTTAATGGACACAAAGATTAAATCATAATTCAAATAATAATAATGCTAAAACAAAACACTAATATTATTTAAGCAGAAAAACAACTTATTAATCTTAGTTCAAATCATACAATTTATCAATGGCACTTATTCGAAACTATATCTAAGGGAGACTCTGAGTTTTCGCTTAAAATTAACTTAAAGCTAGTAAAACAAAAAAAATAAACATAAAAATAAAAAATATTTTGTCTTTTAGCATAAAAGACGGTGGGGACATTTTCTTTCCCATTTTTTTCAGTTCTAATACGGGGGTAACTTTAATTAACTAATAAGGGATTTTTTAAATACCCTTCTTTCTCTCTTCACTAAAGTTTGGACATGTATAGGGATTATTTTTCTTTCTCGTTTACGTGGCTTCTAAAGGTGTTATTAAAATATTGTAAAATATTTCTGTGTTTCTTTTCCTCTCTTTTCACTACAGTTATGACATGTATGGGGATCTCCTTGTTTCTGGGATTTCATCAAGATTACCTGGTTTTTTAAAGTAGTTTAAAACTTTTATTTTTTTAGGACTGTTCTCCCTGTCTTAGGACGACTTTTAATTTCTCTGTCTAGGACGACTTTCGTTTTCTCTGTCCACGACGACTTTTAATTTCTCTGTCTAGGACGACTTTTAATTTCTCTGTCTAGGACGACTTTTAATTTCTCTGTCTAGGACGACTTTTAATTTCTCTGTCCCTTGCTCATGAATTCTTGCTAGGTGCGATTCCACGGTTTCCCTCGGGGATTCTATTTTTTCCACTCCCTCGCTGTCCTTGCTGCAGGCCCAGGTTTGTTGCCATATCTCCGTTACTCGGATAGGCAAGACAAAAAGGACAAGGACTGGGCCCATCCGCTAATCCTTCCAGCCCGGCTTCCTCGTCCCGCCCTCGGCCGATCTTGACTAAGACCACCACGC